>JAQQAC010023241.1:6530414-6545888 GCA_029783875.1 Phataginus tricuspis
CCGAAAAAGACAAGTACCAAATGATCTCACTCATATGTGGAGTATAAGAACAAAGAAAAAAAAAATGAAGGAACAAAACAGCAGCAGACTCACAGAACCCAAGAATGGACTAACAGTTACCAAAGGGAAAGGGACTGGGGAGATGGGTGGGAAGGGAGGGATAAGAGGGTAAAAGGGGCATTATGACTGGCAGACATAGGGTGGGGGGGCACGGGGGGCACTGTACAGCTCGGAGAAGACAAGTAGTGATTCTCATCTCACTACACTGATGGACAGTGAGTGTAATAGGGTTGGTGGGGGGGACCTGATGAAGGGGGTAGTTTAATCATCACAATATTGCTCATGTAATTGTAGGTTAATGATACTAAAATAAAATAAATTGTAAAAAAAAAAAAAAAAGAAAACAATCCAAAAAAAAAAAAAAGAACAGACCCATAGACCAATGGAACAGACTAGAGAGCCCAAATATAAACCCACACATATATGGTCAATTAATATATGATAAAGGAGCTATGGACATCCAATCCAATGGGGAAATGACAGCTTCTTCAACAACTGGTGTTGGCAAAACTGGACAGGTACATGCAAGAGAACGAAACTGGATTATTTTTAACCCCATACACAAAAGTAAACTCGAAATGGATCAAAGACCTGAATGTAAGTCATGAAACCACAAAACTCTTAGAAGACAACATAGGCAAAAATCTCCTGAATATAAACATGAGCAACTTCTTCCTGAACACATCTCCTTGAGCAAGGGAAACAAAAGCAAAAATGAACACATGGGACTACATCAAACTATGTAGTAGTACAGAAACTATGCTTCTGTATGGCAAAGGACACCATGAACAGAACAAAAGGCATCCTACATGGGAGAATATATTTGTAAATGACATATTTGACAAGGGGTTAACATTCAAAATATATAAAGAACTCACAGGCCTCAACACCCAAAAAGCAAATAACCCTATTAAAAAATGGGCAGAGGATATGAAGAGACAATTCTCCAAGGAAGAAGTTCAGATGGCCAACAGACACATGAAAAGATGCTCCACATCACTAATTATCAGGGAAATGCAAATAAAAACCACAATGAGATATCACCTCTCACTATTTAGGATGGCGAACATGGAAAAGACTAAGAACAACAAATGCTGGTGAAGATGTGGAGAGAGGGGAACCCTCCTACACTGCTGGTGGGAATATTAACTAGTTCAACCATTGTGAAAAGCAATATGGAGGTTTCTCAAAAAACTAAAAATAGAAATACCATTTGACCCATGAATTCCACTCCTAGGAATTTACCCAAGGAATACAACTTCTCAGATTCAAAAAGACATATGCACCCCTATGTTTATCACAGCACTATTTACAATAGCCAATATATGGAAGCAACCTAAGTTTCCATCAGTAGATGAATGGATAAAGAAGAGGTGGTAGATATACACAATGGAAAACTATCCAGCCGTAAGAAGGAAACAAACCCTGCCATTTGCAACAACATGGTTGGAGCTGGAGGATGTTATGCTCAGTGAAATAAGCCAGGTGGAGAAAGACAAGTGCCAAATGATTTCCCTCATTTGTGGAGTATAACAACGAAGCAAAATTGAAGGAACAAAACAGGAGCAGACTCACAGACTCCAAGAAGGGACTAGTGGTTACCAAAGGGGAGGGGTGTGGGAGGGCGGGTGGGGAGGGAGGGAGAAGGGGATTGGGGGGTATTATGTTTAGTACACATGGTGTGTGTGGGGGTCACAGGGAAGACAGTGTAGCACAGAGAAGGCAAATAGGGACTCTGTGGCATCTTACTACACTGATGGACAGTGACTGAAATGGGGTATGGGGGGGACTCGATATTATGGGTGAATGTAGTAACCACATTGTTTTTTCATGTGAAACCTTCATAAGAGTGTATATCAATAATACCTTAATAATAATAAAAAAGAATTTAGCAAGTCTTGTGGCCCACCTCTGGAGGATGACATCTGAGGCTCGGTTCCAAAAATTCAGTGGCCAGCTTCAACTCAGGTCTATAAACGGTGTTCCAAGTGGATCTGGTTTCCATTTGCCTTGTATGCAGACTGACTGAATTCTACCATATTCTGTATTACCTGGCTGAAGCTTTTATGCAAGATGGTAAAAGGATAGAGAGTTTGGCTTTCACCTAGCTCACAGAACAGAGGGCAGGATGTTTTTGTGCTCGTGTGTGTGAATTTGGTCTGACTCTTGTTTTCATCTGTGTATGTGTGTGTAGGGGGGGGCTCTTAATTCTCAATTACCTCAAACATTTCTGTGACTACCATTATATACCAAAAAGAATGTGAGATTTATGCAAGGCCAGATTGCCTAAGGTCAGTTCACTACACCATTTAATAATAATACAGATTTGCATATACTCATATTAAGATGTCCATGATATATTTGTATATTTGTTATCTATTGCTGCATAACAGACCACCCCGAAACTTAGTGGCTTAAAACGACAGTAATCATTTTTTTGTCTGTCACAGTTTCTGCAGGTCAGGAGTTCAGACAGAATACATGAGAGATGGCCTGTCTCTGCTCCACACACATGTGGGATCTCCCTGGGACACT
Source organism: Phataginus tricuspis (assembly GCA_029783875.1). Classification (NCBI taxonomy): domain Eukaryota; kingdom Metazoa; phylum Chordata; class Mammalia; order Pholidota; family Manidae; genus Phataginus; species Phataginus tricuspis. The sequence goes on from JAQQAC010023241.1 coordinate 6,533,010, forward strand.
GGTAGGTAGGCACTGGAGTTATCTGAGGCGCATTCTCTCATGCTCTGGTGGGTGACGCTGGAGGCCCACCGGGGGACTACCTGGCATTGTTGGCCAGATAGCCCCGTGCGGCCTTTCCCCCAAATCCCTACATCATATGGCTGGGTTCCAAGGGCAAACAACCTGAGAGAGACTAGGGAGAGGGGGAGGGGAGAGAGAGAGCCTGACGGAAGCAGCACCTGTTTTATGACCTAACCTCAGAATTCACACCTTGTTTCTCCAAGTTACTCTTCTAGTAAGAAGTCAATGTCTAAGGCCTGCCCACATTCAGAGGAGGGAATAAGGCTTTACTTCTCGGAGGGAGAGGAAAGATAGGACATAAATTATAATTCCATTTTGGTATAAAGTAAAATGCTTGGAAGAGTATGTACCCATGGGTGACCTTGTTCTCTTTTATTTCATGTGTTTTCTAAAGTGTTCAATGACTATGTCCACTTTTATAGGCATGAAAGGCAGTAAATGATTTCTGTGTTGGTTAAACTTTATGAATAATACATGAATATGTTGTGACGAATTCAAACATTATAATGATATATAGTGTAAAAAGTGAAACCCCTCATCCCTTCTGCAATGATAAGAAATGCTATCTTCAAATGAAAATACACTAAATTCTACTTTTTTAATATACTAAATTCAATTTTATATACTGTTACAAATGGTTTTCTTTCAGCGCTGTGCTTTGTTCTATTGACATGTTTGTGTGTTGCAGAACCATTCTCACAGTGTTTTACAGATCGATAGCTTTATCGTATGCCTTGGCATTTGTTGGACACATCAAGTGATCTGTTGCCTCTGACTTTGTTCATGCTTTTTCTTCTGCTTGGAATGTCCTTCTTACTCTCCTTCTAAGCCCCTGACCCTCCCTCAGTCCCTCCTATCCCAGTTATTCACCAATCTAACGCCCAAATTCCTAAGCCCTCACTTCACACTTTGGGTCCCTCCATGTGGTCATAGTCAATATCGTTTATTGTCTCTATCTTTGCATTACAATTACCTCAGTAACTCATTCTCTAGACTGTGAGCTCTCACCCTCAGTACCTGCCTCACACAGTGCCCGATCGAGTTTAAGGAAACATCTTTGCACAATTGAATTTCACTCTTGCTTCCATCCGGAGGAATGTCAGTCAAGGAAAGAACCAGGTAGGTGGAAAACCAAAATAATCTTAGTCAACCTCCCTCTTTTGAGTAACTTAAAAGAGACGCCTGTGTAGGTAAGTAAGAGTTTGCTTTCTGTGATGATCTCACCTTCTATAGGACGGCACTATGGTATAAATATTTAACAGGTTTTGCTAATTTGTCTCTGTGTCTATGGATTTAACAGCTGGTATGTTTTAGAGGCACTTGGCTTAAACAAGGAAGAAATTTCTTACCACATGTAACTAGAAGTCCGGAGATGGGTTGACTGGGTGGCTGAAAGGTGTCAACAGGAACCCACGTAGTTTTCCTTCTCTTCCTTCTGTTCTATCAGGAAGGAGGGCTGGGAGTGACCCCAGAGAACTCATTAATCTTGCTCTTTTTTGGGGTGCAGCTTTAGTTCTACACTGCAAATACAAATATATTTAGTAAGCATCCTCTGGTGTTGACAGTGTTACCACTGTGGTGATGTTAATACTGAGAATCTCTACCATTTTTTTGTGTGTGACTTTTATGCGCACTGTGCTAAGCTCATTAAACATATCATCATGTTTAATTCTCACAACCCTTCTGTATTTAACGTCATTTGATTTCTCCATCTTCCCAAAGTATACTCTGAAGCCCTGTGGGAACTTTTGCAAAGGGATTTGAAGGGAGAAAGGAGGAGTGGGCTCCGTGCAGAACAGGGGGCCTGCGTAAGTTCCCAGCAAGGGTCCTAAAAGGAGCTGTTGAAGGCTCGGGGGGCAGGAAGGAGGAGGGGGAAGTAGTTATGGGGTAATTGGAGGGTCTTAGAGGCTTTTCTGGAGACTGATAAGTGATAGAAGAACTCCTTTTGAGACAAAATGCTAAGACTCCCAAAGTCTTCATGGGAGCTGAATGATGATAAATTACAAGTCAAACCATCTCATGTCAGTGATACAAGCCACAGTTTGTTAGGACATCTCAGCCGGCAGAAATGTAGAGGCAGAGGCAGTTATCCAAATACACTAACCACCAGGGGGGCTGAGGGGCAGGGGACTCGGACACCTAAACCACCGGCTTCTTCCTATTTTCACATTCTGGGAAAACACCTAAAAAGAGATGTGGACCCAAGGCAGCTGTTAAATGGAACACCAGAATTTGACGTTTCCAAATGAAAGTGGAGAAAATAAAGAGAGATAGCCGTATGAGGAAAAATGGAGTGGAGGGCCTGGTCACTGGAATCAGGCAATTCAAACCCACATTCGGATTACCCAGTGGGTCCACAAGTGCTCTAGTTGTCTGTTTCCTGGGCTCCATAGAAGCTGGAAGTCATAAAGCAAAAATTCAAAAAGCTGCCTGCAACCCAAAGTGGCATATATGGGTGTGTCCTAGAAAATGGGATTTGAGTTGCACTCCTTTTCCTTTCCAGACTCTTAGAACTGGAGGAGTGTTGTGGGGTGAACCTGCATGCTGCTGTGGGATAGGCCATGCACATTTACTCACCATTCCTGCATGAAGTACTTATTGAAGGTCTGTATACAAGTCATGCTCTTCAATGGAGTGTCAGCTTTTTAAAATTCAGAAATCTCTCTTTTTTAAGGAGCAGAGAATATTCCCCCTTCGTAGGTTATTGTGCACATTAAATAAAATGATCCGTGGAAATTACTTATGCAGTGTCTGACATGTGGCAAATGCTAAAAAATGGTGATTATTATTTTATGATTCCTAAACATTTATTTCAGAGGTTAAAATGCACAAATTAATATTTTCCTTTCAGTGCCATCTGTTTCATAGAATAACCTTTCATTTAGATATTTCACCAGGGTAGACTCGTGACATAATTTTGCATCTCATCTTGTTTTTAATTTTACCCAGTGCATTAACATGAAATAAATATTTATTATAATCGTATGTAAATAGCACCACTTTTGTGCTCTGTCCACTTTCCCATTAATGTATTCTGAGATACTGTCTCATCAGACTTCAGCTGGGGAAGTGCTTTCATGGTGCTACCATATTTCAGTGATCAAAGTTTCCATATCTTTTTTTTCTTTTGAGGCCAGAAGATGATGCCCAAGATCCCAGAGATTTAAAATAAAAAACGCAACAAAGGCTAAAATGACAATTTAGGGAATTTTACAGTATAGATAGTGAGGTGAAATGAGGGAAAGGACCGTTTCACAGGAAACACAGATCAAGTGGATTGGCCCCAAACCAAGGGCACCGAGTCATCCGAGAGGTGTCTCGGGGCTTCCTGGTCATCTGACAGAGGCCATTCCAGTGGACAGTATTACGATTGTCTGTAAGGTAATTGTGAAAAGGGTTGACTCGATGAATTTAAATGTGGCTTTGACAGAGGGCTTCTTCCCTGGCTTTCATTTTGAGTAGACTTATTTATGAGTTCTTCCCCATCATCTGTCTCTCTAGCTTCCTGGGTAATAGCAAATGCCTGAAATAGCATGCTTGCAGGTATAACTCATTAAAAGGAGACAAGGAAGATAGTGCGGAGGATTATCAAGAGTGGGCGCTTGACCTAATGGCCTTGAGCAGAATAGGGTGCAGGCACCGGGAAGCACCACTGGTCCTGGGCAAAGCTGTCCCCACCCCTCAGGATTTACTTTAGGGAGCTTAGCAAAAAGCCAACACACAGACTATTTCCCACCATGATCAAATAAAATGTTACTCTGCAGCATGAGACAAAAAGACAGATAATAATGTTGGTGAGGACGTGGAGAAATGGAGACCCTCATACATTGCTGGTGGGAATGTAAAATGGTGCGGCCACTTTGGAAACCAGTTGTGAAGTTCCTAAAATGTTAAATGTAGTTACCATATAAGCCCCAAATTCTACTTTTGGGTATATACCAAGAGAAAGAAAAACATATACCCCCACAAGAACATGGACATGAATGTTCATAACAGCATTATTTTTAATGGATGAACAACTCAAATGCCAGCCAACTGATAAATGGAACATGGCATATTATGCTGCCATAAAAAGGATGGAAGTGCTGACACATATCACAACGTGAATGAATCTGGAAAACATCATGCTAATGAAAGAAGCCAATCACGAAAGGTTACGTACTGCTTGTATCACATTTTACATGGGATCACACATCACACACTTACATGAGATGTTCCAGAAGAGGTACAGACTATAGATTAGTGGACGTCAGGGGCTGGGGAGAAAAGGGCATGGGGAGTAACTTCTAATAGGGTTTCTTCTGAGCTGTTGAAAATGTCCTAAAATGGAGTGTAGTGATGGTCACACAATTCTGAATATACTCCAAATCACTGAAGTATACACTTTAAGTGGGTGAACTGTATGGAATATGAAAAATACCTCAATAACGCCCTTAAATTATGAGAAAAGTCTGTAGCTGCCACTGGATTTGTGACTTTTATGCCTCATAGTACTTGGTTAAGTACTTTTCCTTGAGGAGAAAAGAGTTGTGGGTGTTTTAACAGGAAATCTGAAGTCAGTGGGTTTCCCAATCATCAAAAGATCATGACATTTAACTTTGTGCAAAGGGACAATCCTTTGTTATCAGGAAGCCTTTTTCACTCCTGGTAGCCACAGGGAGTCAAGGAGTGAAGAAGGGTTTGCTACAGAGGAAGGCAGGCTCTGCAGGGCCAGAAAGGCCAGCCTGGTCAGGAATTCTACAGTCTATTCATTCTCTGGGAATTTTCTAGTCTCCTTTAAATCTGGTGGAATTATGTCATAGTTTGATATGATTCACTCAGCAAATGTTCCCTGAGCTCCTGCTCTGTTCCAGGCCCTTTGTCCTGGATAAGGACGAGGGAATTTTTAGGATGAAAGTCTGACTTAGCTGAGGTCTGAGTAGCACACCCAGCTGTCAGGGCAACTGGCAATGGGAACCAGACCTCCCAACAGCCACTTCATCAGTCTCAGTGACCTTTGCCATAGTGAGGAGATGATGGCGGGCGGATAGATGATAGATGCATCTCCCTCCCTAGGTTGGTGTTTGTCCCCCACCCCACCCCAGTGTTGACCTCAAAGGAAAGTAAGGCCAAGTAATTACAAGATGCTTTGAAAACCAACATCATAGGTATTCTTGACACACATAAAATAAACTCGGCGTTCAGAGAGGGTCTTGCTTATGTACTGACAAGGGGATAAATTACTCAGACAGGCAGGCAATCAGAACACTTGGTACACCCTTACTCAATATTGAGATTAAAAGCCAAAATCTGGCAGGTGTAATTCATTTTATCTAATATCACTGAAGTCTATGCTTTATTTTACCACCATACATCTTTCGACCATCAGCCCTTTGCTCTCTGCTCCCTCTCTTCTCAGTCACTTTGCTCGAAATGAGAGACTTCACTAGATTTTGCCTTTTTTTTGTTGTCTAGCTGGGAAGGTGATTTATTTCTCTGTGTCAACATTCCCTCTGTTCAGTCCCTTTCATAACAGCAGGGTGGAAAAGCAGTACTTTGTGGGAAGCCAAGAGTTGGTAAGTAGTAGAACTATCTAATTTGTGCTCCCCCTGGCCTGTGGCTGTTGCAGTAAGGGATACTCAGGCCTCTATTGAAAAAGAGTTGGGCTTTAGCTCAGAGGCCGAAGTGTGCGGTGGTGTAAGACACAAAAGCACATTGGAAGCTCATGGCATGAAAATTCTGAGTGAGGAATTGGGGGAGGTAGAATTTCCAAGGGATAGCCAGGAGTCAGGATCATGGGAAATGATGGGAAGAGATTAGTCACTGTGACATCAGGTTCAGCTTCTGGTTTCCTATTGTTTCTCCTATTCCCAGACCGTGTTCTCCATCGATTGTTGAAGTAGGAATTGAAATTACTCTAATACGAAAGGAGTTAATTTTGTTGAACATGAAGATCCAATAATGTCTCATGGGGCTGAAGTCAAGACGTTGCTTCCAATCATCTGCCAGCTGCTTTGGGGTTTCTTGATTTGCCCTAATAATCTGTTTCTCTGGAAAGTGATTCAGGGAATCATAACACTTCTTAGATGCCTAAGTGGTTGGCAACCAGCAGATCTTATCCCTATTGGCTCTGAAAACGTTCTGTCTCTCAGTCTTGTAGTTATGAATTCTAGTGTATTTCACTGGCTTATTTTAAAGCTTCCTTGTCATGGGCTGATTAGACCAGATGGCAGCACCCTGCAGCTCGCTAACCCCGAGGAGGAGCAGTATAGTAGGGTCTGCAGACGAAGAGTCAATGTGGAGTCAGAAACCAGAGTGATGACAGGTGGCTCTGGACCCTGTAGGCTGGACCAGGTAAAACCTAAAGAGGAGGAACTGACCCTGGACCCTAGGAGATTAGGGATTCAGAGCAGTTAGAACTCTTTTACACAGCTAGTGTGCACAGAAACAGTAGAAATACTTTGGAAAACGATTTGGCAATTGCTTATGAAATTAAACTTACTCTTGCCCTAGGATTGAGCAATTCCATTCCTTCATATCGGAGATAAGATACCTCCAGGAAAAAAAACATTCCTTACTTCAAAATATTCATCCCCAAATGTAGTGGCTTACAACAATAATTCTTTCCTCTTCATGGTTGTGGGAGGGCAGGTATTCAGAGCAGCTCAGCTGGGAGGCTCTGGTGAGTGTCTTTTATAGATTGCTGTCAGATGTGCCTGGACTGCAGGCTCCACGACCAAGGAGGCTCACTTCCACGGCTGTTATCTGGGAGGCCTCAGCATCCTTAGTGTAGCATAACTGCTGGCTTCTCTAGAGAAGGTGATCCAAGTCCCAAAGCAGAAGCACACGATCTTTCATAACCTAGACTCAGTCACAGTGTCCCTTTCACTGTATTTGTCACAGGGCCAGTTCGATTCATAGTAGATCGTATAAGGCTGTTGTGGACTAGGAAGGAGGCTATTCACCAATGTTCATACCAGCTTCATTGCTAATAACTCCAAACTGGAAACAAATGTCCATCAGTATGAGAATGGATAAACTGATATTGTTAATGTAATCAAGCACATAAAAGAACTATTGACACATAATACAGACCTCAGACTCTAGATTGCAGAGGCCCAACACAGAGGAGTATATATGATTTCATTTATATGAAGTTCAAGACCAAGTAAAACTAATCTGTGACAAAAGAAGTCAGAATAGTTATTGCCTCAGGTGGCGGAGACTGAGAAGAGGAATGAAGAAACTTTCTAGGGATGCTTCATATGTTTTATATCTGTCTTCTGGTCAAGGTGGTGGTTCGATGGGTACACACAGATATAGAAATTCAGAAAACTCTGTACTGTGTTAGTATACCTTATATACTCTACTGTATATTACAACTAAAATCAGTAAAATTATCAGGAGCTCTTAAACACCTGATCCCTTTGTCATATGGCCAGATTTACCCTCTTCCATTCTGACAGTGGATGGGTTGATCTGGGACCCGTGACTCAGGTGTTGGCACCCTAGAAGACAATTTAGCATTACAGACATACAATTCCAACATTACTTTGAACAAGTAGATCCATCTATATGGGGAAGAAATGTGAGCACTTGCAACTTGTAGTCTAAGTTAGAGCTTATGAGTCTTCACATGCACACAGACCTTCCAATCAGCTTTTGCAATTTTTCCTATGAATGGACAAGAATGATATTTGAAGACATACTAATAAGAAAAATAGTCTGAGAGGGCAGCACAGGATAAGAAAGATTTGTATTTGAATGAGCAGTCATAATATACAATATTTCTGTAAATCTCATACACTAAAATTAAAGAAAATTCAAGGAAGTGAAGAGACAGTTTAAGAATGTTTCACTTGGAAATGAGTCAGGGGGATGGAGTCAGCAAAAAACTCCCTGGGAACATATTTTAGTGATGCTCTAATTCGTAGGCTAAGGGCAAGTTCACCTGTTCCTTTCATTAGATTCATCTTACATATACCATCTTGACTCTCATATATAAACCCCATAGGAAGTGAAAATTCTAGTTATTCTCATCCTTCTGAGTGTGCTGTAAATATCCTGTATAAAAAGAATAAAAAAGTACTACTGAAAATATTTTTCAAAAAAGAACAAGACTTTTTAGAATTAAAAACCCAAAGATACATGACAAGTAAAAAAAAAAAAAAAAAATAGCATTAACTAAGTGCTGTAATAGCCAAGCAGAAATTCTAGCAAACAAGGCAGAAGGGAGTAAACCAGAAATAAGAACTTTTCCCTGAGTTGAAAGCCATGTACGCACTAGATTGAAATTCTTTTCCATCAATCAAGTGCAAATAAAAGACCCAAGTATACTTAGAATGGCAATAGAGAATATTCTAAATTCTAAAGCATATGAAATATCCAAGGTCAGGATCAGAAATCAGAATAATAGACTGCAACACTGAAAGCTGGAAGTCAATAGTGTAATACCTTCAAAATAGTGTAGGCCACTCATCTAGAATTTGGTACCTAGCTAAACTATCAAAAGCAGGGTGAAGGAGAAAGATGTTCTCACACATACACATTCTCAGTTTGTCTCCTGCATCACTCTTTGTCAAAGTAATACAAAATGATACGTGCTGCTAGACTAGGTAACAAACTAAGCAATGTGACCTGGGATTCGTCCTATGAGAAAGGAAGGACACAGAGGGGAAATCTTAGGCTAACCATTGTGCAGCAGGCCAGGAGAGCTACCACTCCATATTAGACTAGGAGGCTACATTGTTGCATGAATACACTACAAGATTAGTGATAGGCACACAAAGAAATAAATTCAGCAATGATTTTTATTCTAGAAAAACCTCCAAATATATGAAGGAATTACATTATTCTAGTTAGATGTAAATTTGGAGGATGTGGTAAAGGTAGGGAAGAGTCTAAGGTGGCGATACAAGATTTTTATAAGAAGTTACTAGCAGAAGCCTACTTTGCTACTTTTTGGCATTTGAGTTTAAGAATGGGCCTCTGGGGATCAGAAAGTTTCTAATTTAGTTAAAAGACCATCTATTAATAAGCTATTCAAGCCAATGGTCCCCACTGATATTTCACTTTAGGGCAGTGATTCACCTCAAACTAGGTAGCTCTGGCCAAGGGCTTTCCCATTCAGAGGTACATTGTGATAATTTCCTCCTGAAATATGCTTTTCTATTAAGCAGGCTAAGTTCCAATGAGGAGCCCATAGTTTAGAAAACAAATAGCTAAGTATATAGAAGCACACCCTGTAAGATTCTCTGAAGAGAGGCTGCATTGTCAAATATTTTTGGGGGATATAAGGTTTACAGTCCCTTTGGAGGTTCATAGGACATTAATATGATCAGCCAGTGAAGCCCTGGGAAGAGAATATGGCAGGTTCTAGGTCAAGGCTTAAGCACCAGGATTTCTTTTTTTTGGGGTCCAGTGTTAGTATAGAGGGTACAACCCTCCCCTCAAAAGAACAAGCACGTTGACACTGAGTAAATAACTTACATGCCAGGTACTCTTCTAGAGGAGCCTTCCTTTCTAAGGAAGTACCTGGCTTGTCAAATTAGTTTCATTTGGGGGACCCCACACACTTCCAGTGGGGTAAGCCAAGAAGTCATGACCATGTCCCACTTAGTTTTCTCACAGGAAAGGGTGATAGGAATTGCCAAGTCACCTTTTTCTCAGTTGTTCTTCACTTGACTTTTCCCCATATCACCTGACATTTGTCTGTCTTAGTCAATGATGCACCTTTCCTAGTTTTTGTTGGTTGTTTTACTCCCAATGTAGTACAATGCTAATGCTAGTCACATAGGATACCCAATGCATGCTTGGATTTAGTGGACTTCAGTCAGGCTATAGCTCCTAGCCAGAAATGGCTGTAAACGCTTGAAGTATTTCTAAAAATTTTAGAGAAACAGCCAATGTATTCAGCTATTGGAAAACCTAATTATGTTCAGGACAATTTGGGTATGTGAATCTGTTTTCAACTATAAACCTTAGAAGATCTAAGAATGTAGTACTTAACAGCTAATGTTTAACCTTCAGATATACTATAAATATACACTGGATATGAAAGATAAATCTCATGTATTAGGTTAAATACAATTAAAATTTCATCTATTTATGAATTTCATCTCTTCATGATTGTCTAGTAAACTACAGTTACACTTATTTATGACCAAGTTAACCACTACCACAATGAAAGACCTTTAAAAGGTTTGTCCTTTAGCAGAGAAAGTGATCAAGAGCCACAGACTTGTGCTCTAGGTATCTGGCTGAGCCATATGTCCCAAGCATCAGACAAGCAAGTCTCAGAAAACCCTTTGTCAAGCTAAATCCATGTATCACAGGAAACTTTCTCCCTGGCTGAGCATTTTCAGTACAATATGGAGTTAAGAGCATAAGTCCTGGAATTAGACTTGACACCATAATGTAGCTCTACCATGTTGACTAAGTGACAATGGGTAAATTATTTGACCTCTGTCTGTCCTGATCCTGGAAACTAGGCATGAATGCCTACCTGATCAGGTTTCCATGAGGCTCTGATATGTTATCGAGCATCTAGGATAGGAACGCTATATGCTTTTCATGTAACAGGAACTGCCAGTTGAGTAAGGAAATATTTGTCCCCTGCTTAGAAGCAGTATGAAGTAGGGTTTGCTGGACTACAAAATAGCTATTTAAGAACAAAGATGAACACGTTTTACCTTCCTGAAATATAAAGTGACCTAGAAAGTTACTCCCTTGAAGATGAATGGTCCTGGCTCAACAAGCTTTCCTCGATTTTGGAACCCCACCTTGGAAAAATAGAGACTATTTGGCCAGAAGCATTAGTTACTAGAGAGTTCTTCAAGGACCCTGACCTTAAGTTACCATGATTCAATCTCCCCATTTCTCTACTACTCTTAAGAACTATTAAACAAGGAAATTACTTATAGGTTCTGGCTCAAAACTAAGCTTCTTCTAATCAAGGCACTTCCAGTTGACCAATCCATGATCAGAGACTTCCTTCTAGTCATTGTCCTAGATATTGGTTTCCAAAGTATGATTCTTGAAATAAAAATGTCAGTAGCACCTGAGAAGTTGTTAGAAATACAAGCTCTTTAGCCTTACATCAGATCTACTCAAACGCCAGAGGCAGGGCCAGTAACTTGTTGGCATCAGATCTCCTTTGATTCTGACACACACTAAAATTTGAGAGCCGGTGGTCTAGAAGATTCCTGACTAGGTCCAAATGAGTCCTACTTTACTTTAATTTGTCCTGTGGAAGAGTTTTGTTTTACATCCCTCTTTGGATTCTAAATATCTCAGACTTCGCAGAGGCTTTACTTCTTGTATATACTGCTTGAGTTGTCAACCAACTATGAAGTTCTATTGAAGTGTTAAGATAGGGGGCCTGGAGTAGAAATATAAGTAAAAACTGTCTGAAGCTGGAGAGATGAGATGCCTGCAACAGATTTATTCGTTTCTCTTTAGATGGTCTCTTTACCTTTCAAGTAAGGAGCAGAGCACAAGCTGGTAGTGCAATCTGGTTTTATTGACACGTGTGGTCTCAGTAACTCATCTCCATTTCCTGGTGGCCAAGTAGAACACTAACAAGGCTCCAACGATTATGGTCCCAGAGAGGCCTGCCACCCACAGAGCTTGGGAGTCCACAGGAGAGCCTGCAGGATGGAAAAGTCGGTTAAAACCAAGTGATTCTACATCCTGATAGAGACTAGTCAATTTCTTTTGAGTTTCACATTGATCACGTCTGTAAAGGATATAAAGGTGGTGGGTAGGTGAGGATGTAGCTTTGGCTTGACTAGCGTGGGGTTTAGGTAACTAGTTAAGTCTCCCTCCACTCACTTGAGTATTTATGGAGCTTCTCTGAAGAGCCCTTAGTGGCTTGCAGTAGAATCATGGGACCTTTGCTAGAAATGTTAGCAGTACTCTTGTGAAAATGGGTGTCAGAGCTTCTTCTTCCTGTTGGAGAGATGGGAATTTGGGATTTGTTATAATTTTTTTTGTACATAGGGAGAACGGGGAAGTTAGGCGTTGAGTTTAATAAAAGGCCAGGTCTCTCAGTGTACAGCTCAGTTCCATGACTTCAGAAAGCCTCATTAGCTCTCCTACAAACATGAATGAGTCTGAGACTTGGTATCTAATTCTGGTACCTCGGTTTCACCAGAACCTGGGCGTAAGGACTGATGTTAGACTCTCTGCACACAGTCAGTCTTTCCTGAAGGGAGATTCTCAGACAGTAGCATGCCAATACCAAGAGCCTTTCCCCTGTGACACAAGTTGGTCCAGAAACAGTAACACAACAGAGCTGTTTGAATCCTATTTCTATTGCCAGTTATTAGATCTTAGAAAAGTCCATTTAAGGTTTAGTTCTTCAGAAGTATGTTATCAAAGTTGGATGTTAAATATCTAAATGATAGTTACGAGATACTACATTAATTAGTGTGAGTGTTTTTTGCCAAAGGGTCTTAAAGATTCAGGCGTCATGAATCCTAGTGAATACAAGTACTAGAACGTAGAAGTTAGTTGGCCAGGTAGAAGTACACACCCTGTGGGAGCACTAGGCACCTCGTTGGAGGTGCACGTTTTAGGTGTGCAACAGATTCCATCTGTAGACCTTTAGCCCATGTTATCAGACCTGTCTTTGAGCAGGTGTAGAAATCTACTTTTGTGAACTAGCCAGATAGAAATACTTTATAAAATTGAGCCATATGCTGGCCATGAACCAGCTTGATTGCTGACTTAAGATTTATATGGAAAAAGTAAGGCTCAGAGTTACTTGGGGATTTGTAGTTTGTATTTAAGAGTCCTATAATTCAAGGAAGCTAGCTTTCTGTTCTACTGAATCAAAAA
>JAQQAC010023241.1:6546288-6581849 GCA_029783875.1 Phataginus tricuspis
GGGGGGGCATGGGGAGGGCTGTACAACTCAGAGAAGACAAGTAGTGATTCTATAGCATCTCACTACGCTGATGGACAGTGACTGTAATGGGGTTGGTGGGGGGGACCTGATGAAGGGGGTAGTTTAATCACCATAATATTGCACATGAAATTGTAGGTTAATGATACCAAAATAAATTGTAAAAAAAAGAAAGAAAGAAAGAAAGAACTGGAGTCTAGTTGACAAATGTCACTCATGTCATTGGTATGACAAGATCTGAAATTAAGAGAACCTTGACTGCGAAGTTGTATGCCATGGTAACAATTCTAAGATGGGGGCTTCGGGGCCCTGTTGAAGGACACATAAGGAGGCATCATACCGGTCCCCCAAGTGCCCTCTTTTCCACAGAGTCCATAAAGCTGAAGGTTAAGATGCTGAAGCGCTGGTAGTGAGAAGGAAATGGCAGACCAGAGGCATCCTGGACAGGGGTCAGTTGGGTCTGATAGTTGTCTCCAGTGTAGGGGCATCTAAGCAAAGATATGCACGAGTCAAGACAGGTTTATGAGGGACTCTAGCACAGGGACATTGAAGAGCCACTCACCCTTTCACCAGCAGGGGCCACTGGAGCTGATGCAGGGGGTTTGCACCGGGGGTGGCCCAGCACTGCTGGAGCAGCAACCCGAGTGTGGGGTCTGTCCTGTGACGGATGGAGACCTCCAAGTAAATAGGATCCTGGAGTAACTTCACCACTGGATAGTCACCAGCGGTGTAGTAGGAGCCATAATGTTTATCTGCAACGAGCCAAAGTAAGTTGAAGCAGAAAAGATAGAGCAAAGAGCCTCTAGATCACCTGACACAGACTATCCCACCCACATAAATAACTCTAGCAAGTGTCTTGTTACCAAGTTGGGCTCTTAATGCCCAAGAAAGGGACAGGGCTTAGACTGCAGGCCACATGCTCCAATCAAGAGGCCTTACCTTTGGCAATATGAAGTTCCAGAGTGAGGGGTCCAGGCTGGGTCTCAGGAAGGGCTGGTGGGCGAGTGAAAACCTGGACATTAACTGGGAGGACGTTGCTGCTTATGGAGTAGCTGCAGCTGACTCGGAGCCTGCAGGAAAAGATTTCACTTGCTGACTTGGGTGGATGGACCACACTGCCTTTCTGGTTAAGGTTTTAGGAACACTTAAGGGCTGCTAGGTGTTGGACAAATTTGTAAATATGATAGGCTTGGTTCCCAAGCTTGAGGGAGCTGTTTTAGTTGGGTAAAACAATATATAAACACGACCAATGTTTGAAAGTTGATGATATAAGAACCACACAAGAAATAGACATGGTATTGTGAGAAACAGGTGTCTTCTGTAGACAGGGTTATCAGGGAAGATCTTGCAGGGGAGTTGATATGGGGATAAAGGAGTACAATGAGTAGTAGCTGAGCGATAAGAGGAGGGAGAGAACATTTCCCAGAGAGCAGCTTGGAGTCCAGAGTTCTCGGTCCTTTGAAGACTCCCTAGGAGGACAATCTGGGGTTGGGAATAGTGAGGGATTGAGACCATTGGAGGATGTCAGGCTGGAGAGACAAGTAGGATCTGTTTCATGCAGCATCCTGAAGGTTACGCTCGTGATGGCGGGTTAAGTCATGGGAAGACAATGAGAAAACTTAGCGTGCTCTCTGATCTAAGATTTCAAAGGGATTCTCTTTGCTTCGGCAAGGATGATGGAGGGGGAAGGGAGATGACCCAAAGGAGAAACAGACCCAACGAGGTGTAATGGAAGCCCAGGTGAGAGGAGGCTTAGATCAGACTGGCAGCAGCGGCCCAGGGAGGGCGGATCAAATCATTGCCCGTGAGACTGGGGGCTCAGCGCAGTAGGTGGGTTCTCCCGCCAGGAGGAAGTGTCCTGAGAACTCCGAGCTTACCCGAGGACGCCTACTTTATGGAGGGGAAGTCACTCTAGTCAAGCAGGGTCAGGTTAACCAAGACCTTTACCGGAAAATACTGTCTCGGGTGATGGAACCATGGCTCCAAGTTCTCACATCTCGAGCTGCAACCAGCTCATTTTCATACACTGCTTGATCTCCGGTGATCTAGAAGATTAAGGAGAGAAGGCCGTCATTCCTGCTAGCCAGACGCTCTCACTTAACTTGCTTTGATCTAGCGCTCAGCAACCCTACCTTGTCGTAGGCGACATCTACTGTTGCTTGAACAGACAAGAGCAGGTGGTATTGCCTAGTCCGAGGTGTCATTTTACCTTTTCTTAAGACAAGGGAGTGGGGCTTGGATTACCCCAGTGAAGCCGCCAGTAACACTACCACCAGTTTCAGCCATCCTCCCTGCTTGCACCCCAGGGCAGTACAGTAAAGGGAACAACCAGTTCCCTGGGGCTCTCTCCTGTGGCTTGGGGGAAGTACTAGTCCCCAGCTGGAGCACAGCTGTGACCATCTCAGCCAAATGCCCAGGGGGGGTTTCAGCTTCTCAGCGATGAAACACTCTTATATCCTAGAGACCGTCCTACACACGGAGCAGTAGTCAGGTGTACTCTTATGTGGCTAAGATATTCTAGCTCTCCCTCCAGCCATTGGGACATCCCTGTCTCACATCTAGAGTTATTAACAGAGTTAAAGGTCAGCGATTCTCACCCGTCTTGTGGTACCACAGGAAGTAAATGGGAACCGGAACAGGGCAAAGGCATGGGTTGCCATCACAGGGCTACATTCCGTGCCATTCTTGAAGGCCAAGTGCACAGAATTCAGGAGCAGCGGAGGCGAAGTCACATTCTGAGGCACAGCAACAGAGAAGTAGCCATCCTGGGTGCAGTGTGAGGTCACTGAAATGCCAGAGTGTTTGTGCTGAGGCAGGTCACCTCTCCCGTTACTGAGCCACGAGAAAAAAGTCTAAGGATTTATTTCTGAGAAACTGGCATTCTCAGCTAGTTGTGTCGGTGCAAGCCCAGCTGTCTAGAGCTCATTCAAGGCTGTGCGTGAGCCCCTGGGTTGGACCCTTGCCTCCAGCACTTACCGACCTTACGCAGAACCTTTAGCCTCCTTGCTCCAGTTCATCTGTAATGGAGTTAATAGCACCTGCTTTGTTTTTCTTCTCAGTTAATGCTCAGAGCTTGGACTAGAGTATGGCATATACATACTCAGTGAGGGTCTTTTTGCATTAGAAAGTCTCAGCATGATTTGGGACATGTAAGAAGTAGTCTTCTTGACATAAGTTTCTCTAGATTAGACTAGCACTGCCAGGGGGGCTATTCCCTGGCAATAGTTAGGTTTCTACTTAGCTAGTATCTTGCACATAGCTTTGGCTTTTTGAACTCATTGAATGTTGTTTAGTTTATGTTAGGTTTCTAGAAGAATAGGCAATGGAAGGCTGTAGAAAGCTCTGCTGTGCGGGGTCAAGTATCTCAAGAGGTATTGCTTCTACATCAACCTCCAGGTATCTCGCACGGCATTTGCCCCGGTGCGGGGGAGGGAGAGCCTCCTTCTCTGGGCTTAGTTGCAGGTAATTGGTGCTTTTCTTCAGCTGCTTTCAAAGAGGCACTAACTCACCTGTGTTTCCATAGTAACAGGACTTCACCTCTGCGTCATGGCAGCAGCCTAGCTCTTTGCAGTCTCCCTCTGTGACGGGGGAAGGAGCACACGGCAGTCTGTCCCAGCGTGGGACAGAGTCACACAGATGAGTGCTTGGAGCATCTAGGGCTAGATTTGAAGAGGAAAGCAACTTAAGATAAGTGAAGTCCGGTCTATGAAAAAAGGACATCCCAGGGCATTAGAATTCCCATAGCTCCCTAGGTGATTGGAACAGACCCATGCATATTACTACAGAGATTTAGTCTCGAAGTAAATATCAAGCCTCGTCCCCTCCCCATAGGAGTCCCCAGACATTAGTACTTTTGAACAAAGAGAATACCAATAAGATCAGTAGAGGAAGTGGGATTCTCTTCTTGCAAGTTTCTCCTTCTGCCCTTTAGAGGTGCATCTCAGTTTCAGTGGACCATGAATTACCCGGGGACCTTTATGAAATGCAGGTTCTAGTTCAGTAGGTCTGGTGTGGGCACTATGATTCTGAATTGTCAGTGTTCCCCCTTGGACTTCTTTGAGAAGTAAGGCCGGTGTGAAAAGTGAATTTCAACTTCGAATCTGTTTGAGGGAGGGCTCAGCTCCCAAGGCAAGATTTGCTGAAGCTGAGTAGGAATCAAACATTCCTCCTACGTCTTAGTTAAGTGATCGAGAAGCCCTCAGCTGCTTCTCGGAGGCATTTGCCAGGTCTCCTTGGTACCCTCCCTGCCCTTTTCAAGGCTGGGGTCTCCTGGTCCTGGGCTGGTTCAAGTTTGAATCCCAGCTCTGCCACCCAGCTGCGAGGAGCCTGTTGTGCTTACAGCGCTGGGGTAGGACCTGGGAGGATGTTGAGCACTTCCCACAGTGCCCCAGGAGAGTAATCTCTCAAGGGGTAGCTAGCCTGAGGCCGGAAGAATAAGTCTGTGGGAGGCAAGAGTTGGAAGACAATCCTTCATGAGCATCAGGGGCCACTGCACAGAACAGGTAGGAGAGGCCCAAGGGCACCTTGCAGGTAGCTTGGAAGTTTCCAAACCTCACCTGGGAGATCCACAGGACACTGGAGCAGCTTTGTCTCTGTGATCGTCCTGCGTCCAGCTGCATCTGCTGCTTCAATGCCAATGGGCATGAGGTAGCGGGAGTCCTGGGGAGCCGGCCTGGATGGTGGAGGAAGCCTCCTCTGCGCTCTCGGCAACTGGGTGGCATTCACCCACTCAGTGACATAGCAGCCGCTGTAAGATGCCTCCACCTCCAGGGAGCTGCCGGGGCCCTCCCGGACCCAGGTGCCGCAGCCAGAGTCGTTCCGCAGCCTGTGAGGCAGCCCGCGGTTATCTGGGGGGCGGGGAGGTAGAAAGCACAAGGGATCAGTCAGCACGGCCAGCGGTGCTGGGAAAGGCCAGCCAGCTTCGCCACCAGACCTCAAGGGGCAGCTGCCAAGCAGAGGGAGGAACAGGAGGGGAAGCAGATTTGGAAGTACAGCTGCGTTTGAGGCAATTCATACTGCAGAGAGAAACCGCAAGACTCATCAAAGGGGCAGTGGTAAGATAGGAAGCCAGAGGGTCGGCTCGGGCAGCTGAGGAAATGGCTGTTGCCTGGCTAAGCCAGCTGAGTCGTCAAACTTACCCCAAACTACGAGTGTGGGAGGAGTCGCTGCGTCCTGGGTGAGACGGCTGAGGGTGAACTGAAAGCTGTGTAACCCACAATGGAGAACACCAGGATAACCCAGTGCCTCGGGCCTATGCTGGCCACCCCAGGCAAGAGACCATGGGAGACCGAGCAGGAGAGCTGAAAGCAGCCACATAGCAGAAGAGCCTCCTGGCTGGGAGTACACGCCTCTTTCCCAGAGCCAGCACCCAGGGCAACAGAGTTCCTTTATATAGGGAAGGAGAGCTGGCCTCAGCTGCACCCGGGCAGAATACGCAGCTGGGCCTCCTTTGCAAAGGGGCAAGTCCAGCTTCATGCCCTTGAGGCCATTGCCTGCAGCTGTATCCCTCCAGACATTGCAATACAGGAGTCATCAGAGCCCAAGGAAACTGTGGTGCCTTTTAGTCAAAAGAGGCTTCCCGGGTTGCTTAGTGTACCACGGACTCTACCAGCTCGCTGACTGCAGGAGACCCTCCTCCAGAATTTTGCACATTTGGTAGTGAACCCTAGCTGTGTGATCTGGGTAAGTTACTATCTCTTGGAATCTCAGTTTTCTTATCTGTAAAGTGGGAGTCGTGCCCCTCGGCAGAAGTGTTCTTGAGGGTTGAGATAGTCTATGTCAAGTGTCTGGCACAGGGCTTGGCCAAGCAAAAAGCACTTAGTCAATACTGTTGGGGGCTTCAAGGATCCTTGGTACCTTCTCCACTGGTTCTAAGCTTTCATAAGACATCACTGCACAGTTGGAGCTTGCCTTGAAAGTCCAGAAAAATTTAAACTTGATCGCTGAGAAGGGCTGATGTAGAGGCTTTGCCTGGCTCTAGGGGAGAATTCCACCACAGGAGTCTTTGTGGTGGAACTTTGACAGATTCTAGTTTTGCTATAGTTGTGCTATTGGGCTCTGATGGTGCCTAGGTGAAAACGGGGATAACAAATTTCTCAAGCTAATTTGGCCTTTTACGGCTATTTTTAAATCTCTTACCATTATCTAGGTCTCAGTCATAAATACATAAGTGTTTCTTAGTTGCTTGTTTTCCATGTTTTTATTCTCCTTTTAAGTCACGATTTACATGTTCTGGCCACTGTTTAGGTCACAGTGTCAGACAAATCAATGGATGTGCTTTCGTTAAGGGCTGTGTCTTAAGGCTAAGCCCTTTGAACAAGAGGTTTCCAAACTTCACTGGTACAGATTCATTTCCTTTGTGATGAGCTCAAACTCATAACCTTTAGATATTTTTCCTCCAAGTAAGTCTATATGTGATTGCAAGTGTAAGAAGATAACGTCTGTGAGGCATCTCCAGAGATAAAAGAGCAGTTTCCCTACCAGACTTACTAATGCTTACTCTGAAGTAATGGAAAATCAAGGAGAGTCACCCATTTGGCTAACGGTTGGGACAGTATATCACAGTGGTTATATGGATTTTGGCAATTGGTGAATCTGGGTACAGATTCTGCTGTTATTACCAGCTCTATGATCTCTTCACTGGGTTCCAACTTTTCCATCCGTAAAGTAGAGATAATATCACCTGCCTCACACAAGAAGTATCGTGAAAACTGACAGGTTGCTGTCTGATGAAATAAGTGTACGTAGGTGCCTATTACAAAGCTTGCTGCATACCTGTTACCCGGTGTCACAAACATCAACAAGACCAGTCTACATTGTGGGGAGTTAAAGGCCAGGTGAGAGGCAAATAAATAGAAAGCAGGTGCCAAGCAATGGGCCACTCAGATCGGTAAGGGCTCTGAGGAAGAGCCTGTCCTGTGGGATTATGTGCCTTAAGAAATGGACATAAAAGTCTGGAACGGTGTTGGGATATCTAGGGGTCCATCAGGCTCACACCAGTCACCCAGATGCCACAGGCAGTCGAGAGTGAATCCTCAGATGACAGCAGCAGGACTGGGATTAGGTGATTGCATAGACACTTCTGTGCTCAGTTCTCTGAGGACATCTCCTTTCGGCTGCACCGGTCAGTTTTGGCAGAGAAATGCACTGATCATGTGTGATCCACCTCGAGGAGCCTCACATTTTACTGATACAACATCGTACCCCACTATTACCTCAAAAGTAATGCTTTGCCCTTTGAATCTGAAAGGGCAAATGCTATTTTTAATACACTCTTAGGTTAGAATCACCCGATCTAAAGATGATTTAAAAATAATTTTAGTGGAATTACAGACAGGATGTGTCACTACAACTTGTAGTTTTATCAAAAGCTCTGTGATCATTGCAGTGTCCACAAGACCCACACTTTATAGGCATATCTAAGTATCCATGGGGTGTCACCTGCCAAAGTACTGGGGAGTCCCACACAGAGGGCAAAACTGGCCATGATGGCTATTTTATGTGTCGACTTGACTGTGATATGGAAAATCCTGATTTAACATGATTTCTTGCTGTGTTTTTGTGGTTGTTTCTGGATGCTATTAGGATTTGAATCAGTGGACTCAGTGAAGTAGCTGTCCCTCCCCAGTGTGGGCTTCAACAGAACAAAAGACAAAGGAGGAGAGATTTCCCCCTTTTTAATTCCTGCCTGCAACCTCGAGCTGGGATAGGGATCTCCTGCCCTTGGATTAAGCTTCATACTATCAGCTCCCCTGGGTCTCTGGATTTGAGTCTTGGACTGGAATTATACCACTGGCTTCCCAGGGTCTCCAGTGTGTAGACAGCAGATTGTGGGGCTTGTCAGACTCCATAAATGAGTGTCAGCTCCTCATGACAAATCTCTCTCTACATATATATATATATATATATATATATATATACCTAGATGTATATGTATATCTATATATCTATTTAGATACTGATAGATACATATCCTACATGTCTATATCTATCCTATTCATTCTCAATGAATGGTGGGGCTTTTCTGCGGGCCCTGAGTCATACACTGCCCAGTCCTCATTCACTGGTCTGGCCACCGAGGGTCCTGTGAGAGGAGAGGGCAAGGGTAGCTTGTGTCATGGGGGGGAAGGCAAACCGTGATTTCCAAAGACCTTGGCAATCTGAGTCACATTTGAATGTTTTGGGGCAAACTAGAGAACAAGGGTGTAGCTGTGCAGTTCACTAATGTGCCCTTTCTTGGAATATGGGTATGCGCAGTGACTTCTCTAGATTGGCTGCAGTTTGGTAGCACCAAGGTCATTAGGTCGCTTTTTCTGGACACATGTTCCTTAGGGTCCAGTCTGCAGTGGTCCCCTTACTGCAGCGGGAGTGCGTCCTCCCGACTGGAGGGTGAGGTCTCAGGCAAACAAAGCCCCAGGAAACCCTCTTCAACTGTGGAAAAGCAATAATCAAAATTATCCCCCACATATGAAGGACGATTATGCCATTGTGTGTGCTAATCAGCACTTAGGGAGCAGGGAGGGAGCACCCAGCTGTTCTCAGTGTGTGGTGGAAATAAGGACACTTCAGAGGGAAAATGTCAAACTTAATTGACTGTAAGTACTTACAGGGGTTTTCTTTTCAGCGGGCACGAATGATAGGTAAGCCTGGGTCCACTGTGAGGTGATGAGTCCATTAGCAAGCATCTTCCTTCTGCCTCTCGGTCCATCCTGGGCCATTCAGCCTGCTGCCCTGGTTCCCGCTCCAGCTGCCTGCTGGCACCCGGCCTGCTCTCATCTCGCCTGGCCTCTCCTGGTCCAGCCCTTCTCTTCCCACTGCGACACTACCAGTAGGGGTTTGTCCTTCTTTTCCAGGCAGGAGGAGCCCCGGGTGAGTAGCTTTTTGGACTTTGAGAGGAAAAGGTAATATACTCAGAGTCCTTTTCCTTGAAGTGGAAGGGAAGATTGAGAAAGAGGTGTAAGAGTAAGTCGCTAACGAAACAAAAAGAGCTGAAATTAAGAATTCGGGGTGTGGTTTACAGTTGATGTGAATTTTCTGGCCCACACAGGGTGTCTGATTAAATGCATGCCCCTTCCTTAATTTATGCTCATCTCCTTAAGGTCTGGGCGCCAGTCATAGAGCAGGAGGACCCACACTAATGACCTCAGGCTAGCTTTGTCACCGCTACAAAGACCCTATTTCCAAAGAAGGTCACGTTCTGAGGTACTGGGGGCTAGGACTTCGACCGGTATTTGTCAGGCACAATTCAACCAAAACACCTCGCAAACTGCACCAACCAAGCTAATCTTTGTTTAGCTTTTTATGTATATTCTGTGTTTATATGACACGAGAACTGTGCATGTGAATGCTTCTGTTTCATTATAATTTTTCTTTTCTTGTTAAAATTCCTCTTGAAAGTTTCCAAACCTGCTTTGGATAAACTAAAGGATTTAAAAAATTTTCCTTTCTGTTGAGAAGAAGGGTGTCAGTAATGCACACAACGGCTGAGTTGATTGGCACTTGTGGTTGTTTTGGTTTCGAGAGCGGGCGGACCTGGTGAGCCTGGATAGTTGAAGGACAGAAAATTTAGGAGGAAAGATGCCATCTGGCGGCCACGCTCACTGCAAGCGATAGTTTCCTCCTGCTTGGTAACAATTCTAGCGCAGCTGCCCTCAGCCACTGGGCTTGGCTGGGTAGCTAATGCCCCAAGGTGGTGTCTGACGTTGGCTTGTACACACACGAGCCCTACTCGATTGTCATCAGGAGGTAGCCTTGCTTTTCTAACCACGTGCCTTCACATATATGGCCTCCTTTTCAAGGGATGCCGACAGCCTCATCTCTTTTTGACCGGTTCCTCAATTTCCCTTTGGGCAAAGGTTCCCAGAGCCTTGGGCCAAGAGCGTCACAATCGCCTGGGGACTTAGTAGAAGCGTAAATTTTTGAATCTCCCTCCAGACCTAGTGAATCTGGGGTGACACACCCTCAGGCTTCAGAAACACTGCCTTAGCGTGGAACTTTCCAGATCCTCTTCCCTAGGAAGCATTTCCTGATCCCCAGCTGGAGGCAATTCCTTCTCCTCTTGACTTTCCAATACTCTTTATCTGTATTCCTTCTGGGGCAGTTGGGATTCAGTGCCCCCCCCCTCCTCTCCTGGTTTGTGAGGTCCTTGGAGGCTGTGTCCTATTCACCTTTGTACTCCCCACATTACTTACTCATGGGCTCAGGCAGCATTTCTGAGATGATTAACATGGATTATTTGAATGGTCTGCACCTGTGTTGGCGGGCAGCCGTGTCTGGGGAGGTCCCTCCCTGAGCACTAGGTGAAACCTCAACCCAGAGGAGTGGAGGGCTCTTGACTTTGACTGGAAAGAATTCTTGAACAGGTTGAACTAGTGCCAGCAAGGAAGGAACTCATGAAAGCAAGAGTAGATGCGAATGTCAGCAGCCGCGGGGAGTAGAGAGCAGGGAAGAACGGAGGGAGGGAAGGAAATTCATTGACGCCTGCTCAGCGGAGGGCAAATTCCTTGCCAGCTCCTGAAGATAAGGTCACCTGGGCACCTGGTGTCAGCGTCTGCTCGATTTGCACAGCAGAAGTTACACGCCTACCATTCTAGAGTCTGGGGGAGCTGTGGAGCACTGGATAGAGTGAATTTATGCTCTGAGAACTTCCCTTCCCTACTGGTCTGGAATAAAACGGGGAGAGAGAAAAGGATTGTGTTAAGACTAGAAAACTGAAAGGAATGGCAGTGACAAGACACCACCAGAGGTGGGGGTCAGCAGGTTCTTGACTTTATCATGAAAAAGAGTTCAGAACAAGTGCACTAGGCTTCTGCAGAAAGAGAGTCTACTTGATGATAGTACACATTCAGCCAGGAATGCAGGTGACCTCAGAAGGTGGGCTTAAGGGTTTAAGGCTTGGGGTTCTATAGTATCTTTTGGGAAGGGGCGGGTCTAAGGCATGTTATATACAAGTGATTCATAATTCCTTTGAACTTTTGACTTAGGAATAGGACTTAGGTGACTATTGATCTGGGTCTCAGCATTCGGTACTCATGCAGGTTCATGTACATTCAGAGGTCTATCCCTTGTCCTGGTTACAAAGTTGCTTCATTGATGAAGGGACTGGAAGAAGAGGAAACAGCATATAGATTAAGTTAAAGGATAAGCTGGGCCTTTTCTGCAGGCTAAGTAGATTTTACAGTGCCCTGACCCTTGTCCTAGTTCCCAGCTCCGCCTCCCCTGAGCTTTAGAGGGCAGCTGGTCTTACAGTGCTTACTTATTTGCTGCTAGCCTGCGTTTTGGTGTTCAGCATGTGAGTAAAACCTCAGAATAAGACCTGGTCTCCTTAGCGTGGCCCTTCAGGCCTCCCTGATGGGTCCCTGCCTAGGGTTCCAGGGTGGCCTCTTTCTTCCCGGTGGCTGGTCAAAAGGAAGACCTCCTCCGAGGCCTCTCAAACCCACTCCGACCTCTCCCTCCCGTGCTCAGGGGCCGGGGCTCTTCTCTCTTCCGGAACACTCTCTCCAGCTCTGTCTGTTTGCTCCTGCTTGGCTTATTGTTACTTATTTCATTGCATCTTACTCATTAAAAAATCCGGCTGAGGCATCACATCCTTGGGCTGGGCTGGGAACTGAGCCTCTGGAGCACTTAATGCTGAGCCCCCCTGGATGCATCTTAATTATTACTTTCTCTGTCTGGGTCATTTTCAGCCCCAGGGGCTTCGAGTACAGAGTCTGTTCCTTCTAGCTTAATGCCTTCAATATAACAAGGCCTCAATAAGTATTTATGGAATGGTTGGGTAGTGTTCTGGGAATTCAGCTTAAACAAAATTGAAAAATCCCATTGCAGGCCCCTCTCCCCGCTTGCCTCTCTCTGCCCTGTTGCCCACACTGCTGCCTGGCA
This sequence comes from Phataginus tricuspis, assembly GCA_029783875.1. Classification (NCBI taxonomy): domain Eukaryota; kingdom Metazoa; phylum Chordata; class Mammalia; order Pholidota; family Manidae; genus Phataginus; species Phataginus tricuspis. The sequence continues at coordinate 6,558,184 of JAQQAC010023241.1, forward strand.
GTCCTCCTTGGTCTTCAGTTGAACAGTTTTCTTTACCTTCTTTACAACCTACCCTAGAAGTGGGACTAATTACATGGTTTTGCCAGAGCCTATTAATGCACCTACAAAAACAAACCACAAAGAAGAAGAGCTACTGGCTGTGTTCATTTCCCTGTAAGCAAATACCAATGGAAGCAGAAAACCTTTGTGTTAAGATCTTTCCAGCCTCAACATAAATTGAGTCACACAGTATAGTCAATGCTTTGGGAATTAGTCATGTTAATTTCATGATATATATAAACAACAGCTAATATTCACTGAACCTGTAGATATATTCCTAGATCCTGGGGATAAAACCCTGGTCACACTTACTGCACCCCCACTCAGTTCTCTCCTGCCCTCATGTTCTGGTTCTTTCTCTCTTTCCATCCCAATCTCTCTTTCATCAGACATATTCTCTGCCACATGCTATGCTAGGCTCTGGGATCTCGCATTAAGTAGGAGATGCCGGGTCTCAAGAGAGCTTACAGGAGCGATAGTCTTTGAACAATAATTAAGCACATATGTATTCTTTATACTGAGCCTAATATCTGGGAAAGGATGCTTGTTAATGAATAAATGAATGAAATAAATTCATGAATACATTTATTTCACATTTCTATACCTCACACTTGGGAACAACCAGCAGCCCCTCTTTTATCAATGCATGGGGTTTGGGGGCTGTCCTTTCTGACTGCTTGCTGAGTATAACGGAGGATCCCTCCCAAATTCTCCTTTTCATGTTTTCACTCTCCTTATCCTTTTTTCCTTAGGTGGCAGGTAAGTGACAGATGAAAATCAGAGTGAGAGGACCTCTTCAAGGTCATTTAAAAATTTTTTTTCTCAAATTTCCAAGCCCCCGTTTTGCAGAGCCATCTGTTTTGCTTGATGATGAAATATGAAGTAGGGTTTCTCCAAATTCAGCAGGAGGCTTCCAACAACTTGCTTTGAGGCTGGTGCTCATGATTGAGGGGCCACAGGTTCAAAAGGCCAAGAGGGCTGCCCCTGGGAATCTCCCCTGAAAGCTGACTTGGTGTGGAGAAAATGAAAGTTCCTATGGCCAGGATTTTCCCCTGACCCTGGTCAGCTTGCTCCATGCACACGTGTGGGCAATATGTTGCTACCGACTCTATATTAAGTGCTCGGAGCTGCACGGATGCAGGAGAGCAGAGGCTGGAGTGGGGGCAGCGCTGAGGACAGAGACTGAGACAGCTGCAGGGGTGGAGAGGCCCAGAGGCAGAGACCGGCTTGCTGCATGCAGACTTGTTCTGAGCCGATGGGATTCTAGTGATTGACCTGCCACCGTGGGAATAAAGTGGGGTTTAAACCTTTTCATCCCAAGAACATTCCATGTCATTTTTCGGTCTCACCAAATCAAAAGTGAACTTGCCCATGGCTGAAACCCACTGGCGGGACACTTGGGCTCACCTGATTTCCTCTGACGGGGAGCACACGATCCCTCTTCACTTCCTTACCTCCACTCCCAGGGCTACTTGCAAACTTTGATCACACAAAACTCTCCGGAACTGATGGAAATGATTGCAAGGACAAATTGAGGTAACAGATGGAGAAAGATCGCCTGTGGATCAGAGATGCCAATTGCCCACGCTGTTGGGTAATGAATGACTCCAGTCTGTGTAAGAGACCCCGGTCACGCTTATCACAGCCCATGCGCCCACACTGCAGAGAACGAGGCTCCGGCAAGCATTTATCGCAGAGTATATTAAAAATGCCATTAGTGACAAATTAATATTACAAAACATTTTAGAAGGGCTGAAGCAATCATCTCCCTTTAATAACACAGGGAAGGTCTCATAAATAGCCTTTATCTTCCCCTCAAGCAGAAAACCAGGAACATATGGGGATTATCAGATCACACCCTCTTTCTAAATCGCAAACCAAAACTGTTGATCATTTCATTTCTTCTTAAATTGGGTCAGATTGTCAGCTTGTCATGTGACTGGTCATGCTTTTCCCTTTATTTAAAAAGACAGAAGGTAAAGCAATTTGGAGGTAAAGGAAGTTCTAATTGGCTGAAAATTGTAAGCTTTGCAGACAGATTTTTTTTAGGAAGGCTTTTGTTTCCAATAAATACTGAGCTGTGTTAGTGGCATCTTCTCCTATGCTTTGAAGGGGAGAAAAGACTTCTGATGCTCATAGCTTAATAGCAAATGCTTTAGGAGTTGAGGGCTACTTGCAAAGCCACCTATTTTAACCCTAGGAATTCCAGCATTTGCACAGAGAAGCCAAGGAAATGATCTCACTGTCCTCATTTAAACTTCCTCCTTGATTAAAAGTCCATTATGTGCTATCATGATGCTAAGAATAAAAGGAATAATAAAATTCAAAAGAACAAATCTGAATTTTTAAATGGTAAATAAAATCTTAGACTTACTATTAGAGCTGGAAGCAATTTGAAGAATCTCTCTTTTTTTTTACATAAGAAAACGGAGGATCATAGGTCTTGATCCCCGAAGTCAGGAGTAGGTAAGAACTGGGACAGGAAACTAGGACTTTTGTTTGTTTAGAGAAGGAGTTCAAGACTTAGATGGGAACCTAGGCAGACACAGTGAAGCAATGAATAAATAATGCAAAAATATTCCCAGAACAATAACATGAGGCATTATATAACCAGGTGAAAAATATATGATCGAAGGAGAAAGGCCTAGAACTTCAGAGCAGGGGAGGCCTTGGACGTTGGAACTGAAGCTGTCCAGGGGTGGACTTTGAGTTTCATTTGAGGATGGTCGGATGGGCTAAGATAAATGGTAAGGAAGGAGGCTAGTCTATATTTAATGGATGAATGACTAATGCAAATTAAATGACTAAAGGCCTGAATAAGCATTTTCAATAAAGAATCAAGATACAGGTGGAAAGAGTAATGGGTAATGCCCAGTGAAGGGGATCTCTGTTGGGAGACATCTAATAGGTAACGTAGCTTTAGCTTCTCTCTTGTGACAGGCTCTGGGAGTGAAAGCACAGGGATGACTAATTCAGATCTGAACGTCAGACCTGGAACCAGAACCCAGCCCTACTAAATCCTAGCCTAAGGACTTTCCCGCAGAAGCAAGTAATTGCTTGCCACCATTTCCTCTGGTGGTGGGTATATATGGATTTTTCTCTGTGTGGCTTAAAAACATAGATTCAAACTTGCCAAGGTAGATAAAGAATCTGGATTTTGTCTCAGTGTGGGAAACTATCAATCAGTTGTAAAAAAAGTTTAAAAGGAAGCACCTAGTTGACAGCGATGATGGTGGCGTTTGGATGCGTCAGCGGAGGCAGGAGAGAGAAGTAGAAGCAAATACGATTGAAATAAAACCTGAGAGTAACTGGGAAGAGGAGGCCGTTCTTGGTGCCTCTTGTTTCACCTTTCCCTGAAACCATCAGGGATTCAGTTGGGTCAGAAATTCCAAGTCTTTTCCCAAGAGGTCAGGCTCATTGCTTATGCTTCCTCTAGTCCATCTGCACTTTCTTTTCTGCTGCTAAATGATGTGGCAAATTGACATTTCTGCAACAGCACAGGGGGGAAAAATCAAACAAAAAAAACCTCATTTTTGATTGATGTATTGAATATTCATGCTCTGGAGCATAGATAATTTAGCAGTGGCTTGAAATGTAGGAGAAAGCACTCAAAGTCATGTGGGGATTTGATAATACCATTAGACTCAAAGTTATTTGTGTGACTTTGGAAATAATCAACTCCTCCGGTTGTTTTTATTTTCAAACACGGGTTATTAGTCTACTGGTGTGTAAGTGAAACTCTCAGGGTATTGGCCGTTGGGGTGGGGTATCTGCTTATGCAGCCAGACATGAAAAGGCATTCCACTTCAATGTCCCAAAGCGAGCCTGAGGCCACTGTCTACTTGGGAAAGAAAGAACTTTTGCCTGGGAGAGAGGACCCCTGTGTCCAGCACACTATATCGTATATGATGCGTTCATCCTCGGGCTTCCCACCCTAGGGCTGGCATGTAAGAGTTGTCAACAAACGTGTTGTTGAATGGATGAGAAGCGAGTCGTAGGACGTTGTATGTTTGCCTCTCTAGGTGTCAGTTTCCTCCAAGGGAGAATAAAAGCATCCTTGTTGATTGTCTTTGCTGCACTAAAATCCTATTGCACTAAAGGCCTATGACTTAGGCCTTGTGAGATTTGAGCTTATTTTAATTATCATTTTGACTTCCTCTGATAAAAAGTGTTAGCCATGGCCTGTGATACAGGTATTGAAAAATTTTCCTACTACTTTTGTTGGTGATGAAAAGTCTGATCATGGCAACCTCTATGTTTTTTGAAATCATAGGTAGATAGTTATGAATTGTTTAGCCATAAACGATCATATCAATATCAATGAAATAAAATACTACTTAAAAAATGAACAGTTTCAGTTAAATATATGAGTTAGGACACATTATTAACTTGATCCGTTCAGTTTTATTTCTAATTTCGAAAATGAGATGAAATGGGTGTTTTTACCATTATGAGTTATCTACTCAGGTAAAGATAATTAAAGAAAGAAAAGCTTTGCCTGACATAAGGGCTTAAGAATTCCATATCAAGTCCATGTGGTCCGATGTGGGCTTAGTATGATTTACTTTGTGTTATTTTTATGTGTCTTCTTCAGATGCAGTGAGATGCCCTTAAGGCATTACAGTTGTACCTTTTTTACTGCTGAGAAGGGCCAGAAAAGCGCTTTGGAACCTGGTAACGGCCATTTCCTCAAGGCTTGGGTGTCGGTCTCTCCGGAACCCTGACCTGGTGGCTCCCGTGAAAGGGTAGGAACCCCTGGGACTGTCGAAGAAGCTTCCTTTGGACGGTGGGGCTGAACAATAACCTCGCTCCTGTAGGAAAAGGGAATATACCCAGATTCTTTGTGTTTTGTGTATTTAAAAAGAAAAGCTGGGGACCGTTAAAGTGTGGATTTCAGGGAGCGGGTTGGGGGGAGTGGCACAAGAGGGGGCCGAGACCACAATGGTTCTGGATTAGTGAGGGGTGAACATGAGAACCAGCCTGGAGTCTGCCCAAGAAAGCCAGCCTGTCCCCTGGGAGGTGCTGGGTGTGGAAATGGAAAGATCCAGACCCTAACTTCTGCAGGCTCTGGGGCACACTAGATTATTTTAACATTCAAGGGTGGATCCTTCTGTAGAAAGTCCCTCAGGTTGGGCAGCTAGCCATTCCGTAGAGGCTCAGATCCTGGTCTGGGAGGGGCACAGGGTGCACTTTCCGCAGGGCTCAGGGACCAGCCTTCACCTCAGCAGGCTCTGGTCCCTCCCTTCCCCCACCCAGGCTGCTAAAAGTCCCCTGGGTGATTCTGGGCCTCCCTGGCGTCGCAGAAGTAGATAATGATACTGATCAGGGCATGACTCATTAGCTGGAAGTTAATAAAAAGGTGACTGTATGGCAAGTGGAGTTTATGGAACAATTCGTATGTTTTTATAAGTCAGATGCAGTAAAGCAGGAAAAGAAATAAAAGTCATGCAAACTCCCAAACCCAATGACAATCACTGTTAACATTTTAGTGTGACTCTACTCTCCTAAGAAAAGAATATTTTAACAAGGACATGGCAAGCATTCAAGGTGGTGACCAACTGTGTTTCTTCTGACGGGGGATATCCTGTACAAGGCGGTGGGTTGAGACCATGCCGCAGGCACCTATGTCAGCCTTTCCTTATGGACTAAAAGCTCTAAAAGGGATTTCGTTTGTTCACCGCTGAACCTTAGCAGCTAGAACAGAGAGGGGCCGAGAGCTGGCACTCACAATATATTTGATGAATGAACGAATCAATAAAGCAGTAAGTGGCCTTTGGTTCGTGTTATCAGATTTAGCAAAAAAACATACAGCCTGCCCAATAAATTTGAGTTTTCAATAAGCAACAGATAATTTTTTAGTATGTATGTGTCTAAACATTGCATATACTTGCACTAAAAATTATTTGTTTATCTGAAATTCAAATGTGAGTGGGTGTCCTATAGTTTATCTGGCTCTGTTTTTATGAGGTTCAGTATCTCTGCTGTTTCCTCCTTCCTAGATACTGGACTATTTGAGCTGTCCTTCCTGGAAGGGAGGGCGATGACTGACACGTGGCTTTCAGAAAGCGGAGGATGCTTGTCGCAGCCTCTTCTCCCAAGTGGATTCTTTACTTGCACTCCTACCAGCCTCTCAGAATGTGACGGCCGTGCACTGGGCAGACAGCTCTCCGACACTCCTGTGCTGCCGTCCCTGAGGGAGCCATGCCTTGGGGGACCGACGCAGTGAACTCAGTGATAATTGCTTGTCAATAAAACAGGTAAAATTGGCGCTTATTTAACCTTAGGCTGTGAAGCAAGTCTTTACTCCGTATAACCATGTGTCCATGAGAGAAATTTCACATTCACTTCTGCTCATAGGAGAAATAAGTAGAGCTGGGGAACAAATAACCGCTACTAAGGAAACGGTTTTCCAGAGCTACTTAAAACATTCTATATTGGTTTAATTTCCTACCGCCTTAACCACCCTGCACATTCTGCATTGGGTGCCCCTGAATGTCATCTCTACCAGGGTTCTTCTTCTGACATTTTTCTCTTCTCTTTATAGCTGAGTTCATCTGCTCCTATAGTTTTTACTGACCTGTCACAAATCTAATATCACCAGTCCAGATATTCATCCAACAGATGTGTGAGGAATACCTACTCTGTGTGAGCAACATGCTTGGAGACACAGTATTGAACAAAATATACATTATTTTGGCCCTGATTTTGGAAACACCGGGGGGGGGGGGACAAATAATCATCACTCAAAACTGAATATATAAAAATTACGGTAAATGCAATGAAGAGAAAATAGAGGGTGCTGAGCCCGGCCGAGAAACACTGAGGGAAGGATGGTGTGGCTGGAGTGGAAAGAGAGAAGAGGAGGATGTATGAAGGCACATCTCCGAGATCACGTGTAGAGTACATCAGGTGTTTTGTTCCTTATGATGAGAGCAACGGAAGTTCATTATAAGATTTTTAAGCCAGAGAACGAAAAGCAGATTTACATCTTGAAAAGCTTACTCTGGCTGTGGTGTGAAGAATGAACAGTATTGGGTATGGGCAAGGGACAGTTTGAAAGCTTGAGCAGTAGTCTAGGCGAGGTAAGATGGGAGTTTGGTCTAAGGGGGTAGTGGCAGACACAGAGAGAAGGGAAGGGCATGGAAATTAGGGGAGAAGGAACTGGCAGGGCTTGGTGGTGGGTTAGACGGGCTGGGAGAGGAGCAGGGAAGTGGGTGGCTGTGGTGGAGGGAGCAGCGAAGCTCCCTGCGAGCAGTGCTCAGATACAGCGCCCGCCGTTCTTGGACGAGCAGACTGGAGAGGCCCTGAGAACCTGTTATATCTGGATGGAAAAGTGACATCCAGGTCCAGGATGGGCTCTGGGCAGCTATACTCCTACCCTGCCAGGTGCTGGTGCACAGAGCAGTGAGCCCGCCTTCCCCAGGAGCCCAGCTTCCTTCCCCATCTGTTAAACCAGACGCAGACCGAGCCGGAAGGAGGGGCTGATCTCAGGATGGCAGTGGCGCAGAGACTCTTGGGGCGGCACTGACCCCAGAGAAGCAAGGGCCCCGGGGTCCCACGTTGATGATGACAGTCTGGCCAAGTTTCCTGTGACCAGCAGCCCAGTGCAGAAGCAGATCCTGGAACCAGATCTGGGTGGGTCCTTGGTGATGGTGACCTTGGTGATGAGTACTGTGAAGAAGATACCCCACACAGCGGAGCGAGGGGACACCCCGGGTGAGGGTTTGAGCAGTGCCTAAAGAATCCGGCACCATCCACCCCAGAGGATGGGGCCTCCGTCTGGCCGGCCGACCGCCCATGATGATGGCAGCGGCCAAGGCCTGGGGCTGGCCGGGCATCCATGGCACCTCCCATGACATGGCCAGTTGCTCGTCTTCTGTGATGATGTGATGGTGGCTACCGTATGTAGGGTCTCACCCCGGCCGTGTCTGAGCCTCCTGGAGGGAGCTGAGGCTGCCACTGTGTCTGGGCTTGTGAAGGAGAAACTTCCATCTACCAGAACTAGAACTCAGTGTGGCCAAGCCCTGCCTGGCCCTGCACCTGGGGTACCTCTCTTCTCATCTCTTGTTTTTCATACCCCCCTTTCCCTTCCTCTCTCTCTCACGAGTCCAGAGAGCCCCAGAGTGGCGTGCCAGCCTGTGTTTGGCAGCAGCTCAGAGCGCCTCGGCGCCAGGCTCTCAGGAAGAACTGGCAGCACCATGCCTGCCCCGCGGCACACCTGTGGGCCCAGCTGCTCGTGCTGTCCACGGAGTGCCTTCACTCTGTCTGTCTTGGGCCCCTGCCCTGGTGATCACAGGGTTTAAACAGTGTCGTCCAGGAAGAGGGGGAGCGGCTCCCCCTCTCTAGCTGCCTCTGCTCTGGTTCCCATGGTTTCCTTGTCCCGGAGATGAGCCAGGCTGGGGAGCAGCTGGGCGTGAGCAACTCAGCAAGCCGAGGCCGGGCGTGCAAGATGGTTTTCATGTCCTTTGGGCTGCTTGGCCTCCGTGCCTCCTTTCCCCAGAGTAGTCTCTGCAGCCCTGTGTTCCTGCTTCCCAGGTCCACGAGCCAGGATGCTCTTGGCCACCCTCCTGGCTGTGCCCTGTCCCACTTCACCCCACCCCACCCCAGGGGGGGCGGCAGCTTCACCCGGTCATTCCTTGTTCAGGCCTGGCTCGCTCGCAGGGGTTCTCCAGTGATGGAGGCATTTCCCTCCCTTGGGATTTCCCATCTTCTGCCGCCGCTCCTTATTCCCCTTAGGTTTGTGGGGAAAGGGGAAGCCTCGGGGGGCCAGACTGCAGGGAGATGTGGGATAATGTGCCTCTTCTTTAACTCGATGACAAAGCCTACCTCTGAAACCCACTTTCTGTCCTTCCTGGAGCTGGCATTCAGCTCCTGCCCTTACCTGAGCCGGAGGCCTCTGTCTCCTGCTCTGTGGCCCAGGCCACGACTCTTCCCTCTCGCCTTACACACTTGCCGGCAGTTGGTAAGGTCTTCACACCCTGACTCCTCAGTTTTCGGCCTGGTGGCACTGACGTTAAGTAGCGGGGGACAATCCGCACTAGGACACCCTGAAGCGACCTGCCCTTTTGCTACGGGCAGGCCCGAATTCACTGACACTTGGAGTTAGGGTGGTTTTTTCTAAAGGAATGTGTGGTGGGAAGGTGGTATCAGCTCCTTAGGTTTCCGGTACGTGCAGCCTCATGATGTCAGTGGCACTCCCGGAGATGTGGGAGGGTAGAGGAGGGCCAGGTTTGGGAGGGGAGACCCGAGTGTGGCCTGGGATATGCTGAAATGTGACGCACCTTCAGAGCCTCACGGGTGACGTTGAGGGGGACAGCTGGATGCACTGGTGTTGGAACTCAAAGAAAAGGTCTGGGTTACGGATTTAAACTGGCACTCACATCTGGATGGTGTTTGAAGCCCTAAGATTGTCTAAATGGAGAATGCGGAGTGTAAACAGACAGGGGGCTAATGGCTAATTCCTGAGGAGCCTCCTTATTTCAAAGGGTGCGCAGAGAAAGATGAATTAACCACGGAGACCAGAGGGCGGCCAGAAGGGACCAATAGTGTATAGCGCCATGACAGCCAATGGAAGAGAACGTTTTTAAGAAGGAAATTCGACAGAGTCTCTTGGGAGGTTAAGTGAGATAGATTGAAAAATTCCCACTGGATTTATTGTCATCACAGTTGCTGACAACCTCTGTGGAGTTGTTTTGCTAGAGAAGGGCTAGAAAGCCAGATTAAAGAGATCTGAGTTTGGGGCGGTGAGGAAATAAGGGAAATTTGTTAGTGAGTTGAGACAACACAGTAATTATTTTGACATTTGTCTCATGGAGAGGAGAGAGGGCAGTAGCTGGAAGAGTAGTGATAAAGGCAGAAGGAAACTTATTTTAGGATAGGGTGGAGACTTCAGACTGTTTAAAAGCTGATGGAGGGAAATCGTTAACTAGAGACAATAAAAAATGCAAGAAAGGAAGAGTCATTGATAGTGTCAGTCAGAATCCTGGAAAGGCAGGAGAAATGGGCCATGACAGGAGGTGAGGGACTGATCTTAGGAGAAGAGACATTTCCTCCATAGTAACAGGAAGAAACGTTTCACCTCCCAAACATGTGTGGGTTTGCTATTAGAAAGATAAGATTTCCTGATAGATTCTGCTCTTGTGCAGTAGGAGTTACGGTTATTCATCTACTGAGAGTAAACGGAATTGAGTAATACTGGTTCCTAAAAGTGAACTGATTGGACAGCACGCGTTCCTAAGCGAATTGATTGGCAGTGCTCGTTCCTAAGCGAATTGATTGGATAGCACTCGTTCCTAAGTGAACTGATTGGACGGCACTCGTTCCTAAGCGAATTGATTGGACAGCACTCGTTCCTAAGCAAATTGATTGGCAGTGCCTGTTCCTAAGTGAATTCCACTGGTGTTTTCCACATGCCTCCAAACAGAAGGTAAATTGGAATCCACACTGAACTAGAGTCCTTTTATTGGATGATTAGAGGATTAGAACAGAGGGAGTATAAAATGCTTCTTTTGAAAAACTTTCTGACATTGACACCGTTCATGTTTTATTACTCCTGATATTTTTTACCTTGTAATAATCTGTTTCTTTAGTCAATACATCTAATACCAAAAAAGCTAGAAATCCCTTCAAGTGTAATTTTATCATAAAGCTAAAAAATTAGATTTGAAAAGTTATTTCTGTTTTGTAATGTTACTATAGTCTAAAAAATGATTGCGCTTGCTTCATTTTTATGCTGAAAGCAGTTAACAATAATAATTTCCCAAAACTAGTGAATTGGAAATAACTTTACAATGCATATGTGGTGTTAAGAATATGATGGCCAATGTTAATGAACAAAATATAACCCATTTTGAGTTTTTTCTTAAAACTATTTCTTTTAAAAGTACAGAGAAAAGTTCTTATAAATAGCAATGTCTGAGGGGAAAGTAAAAGTTGAACTGTTCACTGAACAAGAATAAAGTATCTCAAACAATTAAGTTTTCCTGAACTCTGAATTAAATGAAGCAGGAATTATATCTGAATGTTTTTTTTCCTCCTCATTTAACAATTTGCTGTTCGTGCAGAATATATGTATATTTTAAACCTTTAAAGCTACTATTGTCCACTTGCCTTCATGTGAATGCCCTGAAGTTAAATTGGGGGGCTGAAAAATCTTTGTGTTACCCCTGTCTAAACTCATGTCAATACAGAATTACTTTTTGGCCAATAAACAATTTTAGACTTTTTAGCGAGTTTTCTGAGATCTGAGGGTCAAATTTTTTCCCTAATCTTCTGACATCTTTTTTTTATAGAGACTTTTCAAAGGGGCTGTGCCTTATCTGCGTATTTGAGTGCTGGCAAGTTCACTATGGATTCAGTGAGACCTAGGAATGACAATGGAACATTTTCTTAGTAAAAGGGTTTATTATCTGGCTTGTTCTCCTGGCAATAGGCCGAGCACTAGAATTACGTCTGCATCCAGCAGTCTGCAGGTCTGTAATCCTCCTCGTCTCTGCCTCCACCCAGAGCACTGGGCAGAGCTCTTTATATAGTGACTCAGTCAGTAATAGCTTATTGTCTGTGGGTGTGGAAGCAGTAGCTTAACAGCAGGCCAGTTACATCATCAAGTAGTTTAGGGTCAGGTGAGGATCCTGGCCACAGGAACTTCAATTTTCCCCAAAAGTTTTTGGTTCATATGGTCACTAAGAGTCCTCAAGTATTTGTTGAGGACATTCTAAATTCTGGGCACAGTACTAGAGGCTAGGGAGACAAAAGGTGAGCACATATTTTGCCCTTAAAAAGCTTAGAATACCCAGCACAGGTTGGCTTGTAAGAACAGACAGCTCACCAATCCTGATAATTTGAAAGACACAAAGGGGAAAATAATGTTAGCTCAGTAATTGGTTAAGCAAAGTATCTAGTGAGATAAACTCAGGAAATTCAGTTATCTTTCTCTTCACAAGGAGGTAATAGGAATATCCTTGTCCTCTTCCTCACTGGTATTCCCTTGGTCTTTTTTAAAAAAATTGATATACAATCTTATTTTAGTTTCAAGTATACAACACAGTGGTTCAACAGTTACCCTTATTATTAAATCCTCACCCCCACTAGTATAGCTACTATCTGTCAACATAGAAAGATGTTAGAGGATCACTGACTATATTCCCCATGCTGTTCTACCATATCCATGACAACCTACATTATGATTGAGAATTTTTGTGCTCCTTTATCCCCCTCCTCTCCCCACTCACCTTCCCCAAACCCTCCCCCATGGTAACCAGCAGTCCCTTCTCAGTGTCTGTGAGTCTGCTGCTGTTTTGTTCATTCTGTTTTGCTTTGTATTTATATTCCACAAATAAGTGAAATCATATGGTATTTGTCTTTCTCACCTAACTTATCTCACTAAGCCTAATACCCTCTAGATCCATCCATGCTGTTGCAAATGTCAGGATTTCTTCCTTTTTTATGGCTGAATAATATTCCATGAAGGGGTTTTCCCTAAATGGCTAGATAAGGTACTAGCTCCATATATGGGTCACCTATCAACCACACACAACCTTCATCTTTCAACCACATTTCTTCTTCAGACTGAGTTGTCTAATACTTCATTCAGTTCATTAGTTTCATGTGTACTTTGTTTTTTGAAATTTAGAGCAGCATTAATAGTTTCAGAGGCTAATATGCCTGAATGTGAATGCTATGCATATGTGTTGTTTCTATGCATGGTGTTAAGTAGGCTATATATGAGATAGACAGATAATAGTTGATATTTGATATTGATATATGCTAACATTCTGAACAAGACTCAGAATAGTGAGCTACCACTTTTAGCCACTTAACTACTTTTAGATATTTGTGGAGAAAGAGAAGGTTCCTATGGCCAGGATTCTCACCTGGCCCTAGTTGGCTTGTTCACTATACACATGTGGACAGTACATTGTTATTGACTCTATATAAAGAGCTCTGCCCAGTGCTTTGGGTGACATGGTGGCACAGCTACAAGGCCGCAGGAGAGCAGAGGCTGGAGTGGTGGCAGTGCCGAAGACAGAGACTGAGACAGCTGCATGGGCAGAGAGGCCCAGAGGCAGAGACTGACTTGCTGCATGCAGACTCCCTCTGGATGGACGGGATTCTAGCAATTGACCTGCCACCGCGGTAATAAAGTTGGGTATAAACACTTTCACTGTCATTTTTCCGGTCTCATTGAATCCGTAGTGAACTTGCCCGGAGCTGAAACCCATTGGCATTACAACACTGTTTTAAGTGCTCTTTAGGTATGATCTCATTTAATTTGACAATCTTGAGAGGGACTTATCCACTTTACAGATGATAACAATGATCATGGAGACCACACACCTAAAAGTGGAAAGTTTGAACTTGAAACCAAGTCTGCGTGGCTCTTCTTGAGTGCATAACCACTAAATACATGACATTATTTAGCCCGGCGGCCAGGACAAGGACTCTGGGGTCAGGTCACCTGGGATGGAGTCCTGGTTCTGCCTCTACAGCAACTATGTGACCTGAGTCATTTAGACTCAGTTCCCCAATTTGCCAAAATGGAATAATAATAGTACTTCTATAGAGGCTTTACAAGGGAAAAATAAGATCATATATTTAGAATTCCTTAAATAATGCCTGATATATAGTAAGCACCATAAAAGTCATATATGTACCATTCTGTATTTCTCTATCTTTTAATCCCTCTTTCATATTTTTTATCTTCTGCCTCTCTGATCTTAATTATTTCAGATCTATCTTCCTATTTACTAATTCCTTCTTTGACTAGGGATAGCATTTTAACTGAGTTTTTAATTTCAAATATTATATTTTTCATTTCTCATAATTATATTCAGTTCTTTTTTATATCTGCCTACTCATTTTTTAATGGAAGCATAGTTGATATACAATCTTATATTGGTTTCAAATACACAGCACAGTGGTTCAACAGTTCCCCATATTATTAAATCCTCACCCCTGCTAGAACAGCTACTATCTGTCAACACAGAAAGATGTTACAGAATCATTGGCTGTAGTCACCGTGCTGTACTGATACCTCTGTGATTATTTTTGATAGCTTCTTCTTGGTTGCTTATTTCTCCATTTTTATTATTTTAAATTTAAATATTTCATAATTGTCATTTTCTATTTTGTATCCAATAATGCTGTTAACTGTGGTTCTGGGGACTCTAAATTTATTAGCTGTTTTTCACTATCAGATATGATTCTTTATGGTGAACAGAAAATAAGGTGGAACTTAAAAAATTTAAAGGAACAGGGAATAAAAGGCTAGTACAATTTCCTTGGCCAGTTTTTTCTTGTTTCCATTGTCTCTGTATCAGTGATGTGGTTTCTTGGGCACACTCTCAGAGGCCTGAGAAAGCCCTGCATGTGGTCCTTAAACCTTAATGAAGACTCAGTCCCCCAGATGCAGATTCTGTTAACCAAGGAAATGGAAACTAGGCCAAAATTAGAGATGATGGCAGAATCCTAATGGAAACAGAGAAACTGGAAACAATGAACAAGCCACTCTCATGGGCTCTTTTTTCCCAGATAAACATCCCTTAATGTAAGAATCATCTTGTTTAATATTAATTGCTTAAATAAGATTTTTCAAATTTGCATAAACATTAGTTAAAATTGATCAGGCAAGCCTTAGAGTGGACAGAATTTATTTTCCATTTAATTAAGCAGCAAAAATGCCAGAGTAATTACTAAACAAATTAAGGGAAAGGTTAGAGGATTTATGTTGCAAATTTAATACATTTTAATATCTCTCCTCTAAGAACTCATTCTTGGGATTATTTTGCTCAAAGATGTTTTCCTTTGCAAAAATGCTTTCCTTTCATATCAGTGGATCTATTGTTTCAAGAAGGATCAAAAAGCAAATTACTGAGAGACTGCCCAGCTTCTTATTTTCGTTTGTTGGAGAGCTTTAGCAAGTTAGCTTATGCATGTAGGATTAGAATGAGTCCAACATTGTTGAGTATGCAAAAAAGGAAGAAAAGTAGGATTTAAAAAAAGAAAGAATGAAGGAATGTGGCATGTTACATACACAGATATGACATTAAAATGTGCTTTTAGTGAGTGAGGCAGTGAGCTGTCCATGTGCCTGAATTCTGCAACGAGACAGCTGGAGTTGGATCCACTCATGGACTCTGTGATTACAATTCTCTCAGTGTTGGAAAGGGAATGTCTAGTGACTACTTTGAAATGATGCAGAAGATGTTTTCACCACCACTGAATCTATTTTTTAGTATGCTGATAATGGAAGATAAGATGAGGCAAGACAACACAGCATGGCACACATCTACACAATGAAATACTTCATTTGTAGAGCACATACCTCTGCCTAAAATGCAGGCTTCTGAATCCATTAGCTCACTTGAGAAGAGCAGGGAGACTGCATGGAGGGTTAACAATAGCAAAAAGCAGCAACTGTGAGTCGGTTCTTCGAAATGGAATTGGCCTAATCATTATGGTGCCAGCAGTTTTGCCGAGATGTTGAGGCTAGCAGCAAACAAGGAAGAGAAAAAAAAGAACACTAAGAAAACGAAATGTTATTTTGTGGTTACCAATAAGTAACACTTGTTTACATAAAGAGTTGTTGTCTGGGGCTGAGAGGAGTGGTAGGTCTTGTAAAACCTGTAGTCCATTTCAGGGGGCAGGGAGAGGGCATTTTTTGGGAGTTGCTTACCCTCTGTTCTCATACAGCCACCAAAGCCTGTGCCAGGGGCGGGATTGGGGAGTGATGTGGTGAGCTGTCCATGTGCCTGAGTTCTGCCGAGACAGCTGGGAGTGGATCCTTAACCTGTCTGAGGTTCAGTTTCTTGTCTTTAAAATGGAGATAATAGTACATACTTTATAGGTTTGTTGTATGTATGTAATGACATATGTATAAGACAGGCAGAATATTGATGTTTATAATGATGATTCCAATTATGATGACCCTTTTATCTTGTTATTTGCTGACAGAACAGAGCTGTAACCTCTTTCCATGTGAGTGCTGAAGAACAAGAGTGGGGAATACTAATATGGCAGATCATTCCAGATAATAAGAAGCAGGTGAACTGCACATCATTGCAGTCTAGTCTTTTTGCCTAAGACATTCCTCGACAAATATCATGAAGCATTATTCTAAAGCTGGTTGTAATTTCCCATAGGAACACTATTATAATTTAATTCCACAAACGCGAATTGAGCACCATTATGTCCTGGGCATTGTGCCAGAGCCTGAAAAGTTACAAGGAAGAATAATATGATGCTTTTCCATGCCTACCCCCCATACCCACCCCCAGATTCACAGTTGAATGAGAAGAACAGGTTCAGAAACTAGTAAACTTAATAAAAGTAGAATTCTGGCCAGTGGGATCAAGTCCAAGGCTGTTCTGGAATAAGCCTCCCTGGGCTTGAATCCTACCTCGCTCTACCTCTTATGACGTGCATCTTTCTTGCATTTCTGCATCTTGTTTTCCTCTGTAAAATTGGGATTAGTAAAACCTTCATTACATGGGATGTTGGGAGGATTAAATGGGATCATCTCCATAGTGGTTCGCATCAGGGCCTGCCACATGGTAAGCCCTCAACAGTTGATTACCATTTTTACTCGGTTGGAGTACAGAGAAAATAGCAATATATTATAATGGAGAGAATAAGGCCGGGTTTTTAGATTTTGTTGTTTTTTAAAAGTTGGGTATGGTAGGATTTTGAATAGTGGAGGAAGAGGCACCAAAGGAATGAGAGATAGTGACGGAGAGTTGAGAGAGTAAGAGACAGAAAGAAGAGGAGAGAATAAGTGGAATCATAGGCAGAGGGCATCTGCCTCTGCACAGGGCAGAGACCCCTTTCAATGTACACAGTAAGGTTGGTTTCCTGTTCAAGGATTTAATTTCAGTAAAGGAGGCCTTTCTGCTGGACAAAGGAAAGATATCTGTAAACCTATGATTATTTAAAATGTCAAAACGCAGTGCCACCTCTTATAGGCATAAATGCATACTGATTATATAAGAGAACATCAAATATTATGATATACTGAAGAGGTAAAACAACACCAGCAACAAACAGAACTAGTGCTAGTACTAATATTGGTAAGGGTTTAATGAGTTTATCTCTGTAGAATTTAGAAGGACTTTCTCAGATATGAGTTGCGCATGTGTAAAAAGTGGCCTGTGACATTTTAGTGGCAGAATTCATAATCATTCTTTTGATTAGAGATATATCCTTCAAGGTGGGATCTTGGGTCATTTATTTCAAATTAGCTACAACAGAGTAGGATTTCTGGATCATATGACATTTCTATGTTTCTAGTAATCACCTGTTTCCTAAAGTGGCTGTACCATTTTACAGCCCCATCAGAAATGTATGAAGGTTTTGGTTTCTCCACATACTCGCCAGTATTAGTAATTGTCTATTTTTTAATTATAGCTATCCTTGTGGGGGTGCAATGGTATCGCTTATGGTTTTGATTTGTATTTCCCTAAAGGCCAATGACGTTGACCATTTTTTCATGTACTTACTAGTCATTTCTATTAAAGAAATTTCTTTTCCAGCTCTTTGCCCATTTTAACACTGGATCATATGACTTTTTATAGTTGAATTTAAGGTTTTTAAAAAATACATATTGTGGCGGACTTCTGGGAAGATGGTGGCATGAGCAGGGTGGTGGAAATATCCTCCCCAAATCATATATATTTATGAAAATACAACAAATACAACTATTCCTAAAAGAGAGACCAGAAGATACAGGACAACAGCCAGACTACAGCCACACCTGTGAGAACTCAGCGCCTCACGAAGCGGGTAAGATACAAAGCCACGACCCGTTGGGACCCGAGCACTCCCCCACCCCAGTGCACCGGCGGGAGGAAAAGATTCAGAGTGGGGAGGGAGTGGCAGCACAGGCCCGCCAAATAACCAGCCCCGGTGATCTGCGCCTGGGGCACTGACACACATCACGTGGTGTATCAGAGATTAGAGAAATAGAAGGGCAGAATCTGAGATGGCAGTTCCCCTCAGCTGGCTCCCTGGGACAAAAGAAAAGCAGGCACTTTTTTAAAAGTCTTAAAGAGACAAGGGCCCAACAGCAGAACAAAATGGTCCCAGCGTACTCAGCCCAGCGGGCTGGGAGTCTTGGAGAATTTTGGACCCCTTGGCTGGCAGCCGGGCAAAGCAGCCGCGCTGAGGCTTCCCACAGAGATCAGCAGCCCACCATTCATTCCCTCCCCAGCTGACGCCGCAGACGGATCCATCACTGCTATGGAACAGCGAAGGGGCAGTCCCGCCTGCAACCTCACAGAATCTACTCCTGGCTGGTGCGCAGCTAAGCTGGAAGAGCCCCAGAACCAGGCCCATAAGGCACCAAGGGGACCAGAATGCACTCAGCATAACTGCAAACCCCTGCAGTGTTATAGGCTAGGCTAAGGGCGACCCCGCACACAGGCAGTTAAGGGGATTATCCCAGAGACTGCCTCCCGGTGTGTGGGAAAACAGCTCAGGCCCTGGAGAAGGGTACGGAGAACAACAAGCAGGAAGGTACTTTGTTCTCCCAGCTGACACACATGGCACCTACCAGCGACCACTTCTATCGCCACGAAAAGACACAGGAATATGGGCCAGACTAAGATCAGCCAGACAATCCCTGAGAGGGGGCCTGATGGGATGGAAATGCACAATCTTCCTGAAAAAGAATTCACAATAAAAGTCATAACCGTGCTGACGGATCTACAGAGAAATGTGCAAGAGCTGAGGGAGGAAGTGAGGGAAGTGAGGAAAGACTATGCAGAAATCAGACAAGCCATCGACGGGCTTAGCAGCAGACTGGACGAGATGCAAGAGACTGTTAATGGAATAGAAATCAGAGAAGAGGAATACAGAGAAGCTGAGGCAGAGAGAGATAAAAGGATCTCTAGGAATGAAAGAATATTAAGAGAACTGTGTGACCAATCCAAACGGAACAATATTTGTATTATAGGAGTACCAGAGGAAGAAGAGAGAGAAAAAGGGATATAAAGTGTCTTTGAAAAAATAATTGCTGAAAAATTCCCCATGTTGGGGAAGGAAATAGTCTCTCAGACATTGGAAGCACACAGATCACCTAACACAAGGGACCCAAGGAAGACAATACCAAGACACATAATAATTAAAATGGCAAAGATCAAAGATAAGGACAGAGTATTAAAGGCAGCTAGAGAGAGAAAAAAGATCACCTACAAAGGAAAACCCATCAGGCTATCATCAGACTTCTCAACAGAAACCTTACAGGCCAGAAGAGAATGGCATGATATATTTAACGTAATGAAACAGAAGGGCCTCGAACCAAGAATATTGTATCCAGCATGATTAACATTTAAATTTGAGGGAGGGATTAAACAATTCCCAGACAAGCAAAAGCTGAGGGAGTTTGCCTCCCATAAACCACCTCTACAGGACATCTTAAAGGGACTGCTCTAGAGGGAAGCACTCCTAAGGCTAAAAAGATGTCACCAGAGAAAATAAAATCATAGCAAAGAAAGCAGACCATCCAAATACTAACTAAAGGCAAAGAATAAAACACCTAGTATATAAAGAATGGAGGAGGAAGAATAAGAAGGGAGAGAAATAAAGAATCATCAGACTGTTTTTACAATAACTTAACAAGAAAGTTAAGTTAGACTGCTAATAGTAAAGAAGCTACCCTTGAAATTTTGGTAACCACAAATCTAAAGCCAGCAATGACAATAAGTACATATCTATTGATAATCACCGTAAATGTAAATGGACTGAATGCACCAATCAAAAGACACAGAGTAACAGAATGGATAAAAAAGCAAGACCCATCTATATGCTGCCCACAAGAAACTCACCTCAAACCCAAAGATATACACAGACTAAAGGTGAAGGGATGGAAAAAGATATTTCATGCAAACAACAGGGAGAAAAAAGCAGGTGTTGCAGTACTTGTATCAGATAAAATAGACTTCAAAATGAAGAAAGTAGCAAGAGATAAAGAAGGACATTACATAATGATAAAGGGGTCAGTCCAACAAGAAGATATAACCATTTTAAATATATATGCACCCAACACAAAAGCGCTGACATATGTGAAACAAATACTAACAGAATTAAAGGAGGAAATAGAAAGCAATGCATTTATTTTAGGAGACTTCAACACACCACTCACTCCAAAGGACAGATCAACCAGACAGAAAATAAGACACAGAGGCACTGAACAACACACTAGAACAGATGGACCTAACAGACATATACAGGACTCTACACCCAAAAGCAGCAGGATACACATTCTTCTCAGGTGCACATGGAACATTTTCCAGAATAGACCACATACTAGGCCACAAAAAGAACCTCAGTAAAGTAAAAAATATTGAAATTCTACCAACCAACTTCTCAGATCACAAAGGCGTGAAACTAGAAATAAATTGTACAAAGAAAACAAAAAGGCTCACAAATACATGGAGGCTTAATAACATGCTCCTAAATAATCAATGGATAAATGACCAAATAAAACAGAGATCAAACAATATATGGAGACTAATGACAACAATAACACAAAGCTGCAACTTCTGTTTGATGCAGCAAGGGCAGTTCTAAGAGGAAAGTATATTGCAATCTAGGCCTATTTAAAGAAGGAAGAACAATCCCAAATGAATAGTCTAAAGACACAATTACTGAAATTGGAAAATGAAGAACAAATGAGACCCAAAGTCACCAGAAGGAGGGACATAATAAAGACCAGAGAATAAATAAATGAAATTGAGAAGAATAAAACAGTGGAAAAAAATCAATGAAACCAAGAGCTGGTTCTTTGAAAAAATAAACAAAATAGATAAACCCCTAGCCAGACTCATTAAGAGAAAAAGAGAATCTACACACATAAACAGAATCAGAAATGAGAAAGGAAAAATCACAACGGACCCCACAGAAATACCAAGAATTATAAGATAATATTATGATAATCTATATGCTAACAACTTGGAAAACATAGAAGAAATGGACAATTTCTTAGAAAAATACAACCTTCCAAGACTGACCAAGCAAGAAACAGAAAACCTAAACAGAGCAATGACCAGCAATGAAATTGAATCAGTAATCAGAAAACTACCCAAGAACAAAACCCCTGGGCCAGATGGATTCACCACTGAATTTTGCCAAATACATAGAGAAGAAATAATACCCATTCTCCTTAAAGTTTTCCAAAAATAGAAGAGAAGGGAATACTTCCAAACTCATTCTATGAAGCCAGCATCACTCTAATACCAAAACCTGGCAAAGACCTCACTAAAAAAGAAAATTACAGACCAATATCCCTGATGCACATAGATGCAAAAATACTCAACAAAATATTAGCAAACCGAATTCAAAAATACATCAAGAGGATCAAACACCATGATCAAGTGGGATTCATCCCAGGGATGCAAGGATGGTACAACACTCGAAAATCCATCAACATCATCCACCACATCAACAAAAAGAAGAACAAAAACCACATGATCATCTCCATAGATGCTGAAAAAGCATTTGACAAAATTCAACATACATTCATGATTAAAACTCTCAACAAAATGGGTATAGACAGCAAGTACCTCAACATCATGAAGGCCATATATGACAAACCCACAGCTAACGTCATACTTAACAGCGAGAAGCTGAAAGCTTTTCATCTAAGATCGGGAACAAGACAGGGATGCCCACTCTCTCCACTGTTATTCAACATAGTACTGGAGGTCCTAGCCATGGCAATCAGACAAAACAAAGAAATACAAGGCATCCAGATTGGTAAAGAAGAAGTCAAATTGTCACTATTTGCAGATGACATGATATTGTATATAAAAAACCCTAAAGATTCCACTCCAAAACTACTAGAATTAATATCTGAATTCAGCAAAGTTGCAGGATACAAAATTAACACACAGAAATCTGTTGCTTTCCTATACACTAACGATGAACTAACAGAAAGAGAAATCAGAAAAACAATTCCATTCATAATTTCATCAAAAAGAATAAAATACTTAGGAATAAACCTATGAAGAAAGTGAAAGATCTATACCCTGAAAACTACAAGAAACTCCTAAGAGAAATTAAAGAGGACACTAACAAATGGAAATTCATCCCATGCTCTTGGCTAGGAAGAATAAATATTGTCAAAATGGCTATACTCCCTAAAGCAATCTACAGATTCAGTGCAATTCCTATCAAAATACCAACAGCAGTCTTCAATGAACTAGAACAAATAATTCTAAAATTCATATGGAACCACAAAAGACCCCGAATAGCCAAAGCAATCCTGAGAAGGAAGAATAAAGCAGGGGGAATTATGCTCCCAGACTTCAAGCTCTATTACAAAGCTTCAGTAATCAAGACAATTTGGTATTGGCACAAGAACAGACCCACAGACCAGTGGAACAGAATAGAAAATCCAAACATTAACCCAAACATTTACAGTCAATTAATATATGATAAAGGAGCCTTGTATATATAATGGGGAGATGACAGCCTCTTCAGCAGGTGGTGTTGGCAAAACTGGACAGCTACATGTAAGAGAATGAAACTGAAGTATTGTCTAACCTCATACACAAAAGTAAACTCAAAATGGATCAAAGACCTGCATGTAAGTCATGAAACCATAAAACTCTTAGAAAAAAACATAGGCAAAAATCTCTTGGACATAAACATGAGTGACTTCTTCATGAGCATATCTCTTCTGGCAAGGAAAACAAAAGCAAAAATGAACAAGTGGGACTATATCAAGCTGAAAAGCTTCTGTACAGCAAAGGACACCATCAGTAGAGCAAAAAGACATCCTACAGGATGGGAGAATATATTCATAAATGACGTGTCAGATAAGGGGTTGACATCCAAAATATATAAAGAACTCACGCACCCAACAAACAAAAAGCAAATAATCCAATTAAGAAATGGGCAGAGGACATGAATGGACACTTCTCCAAAGAAGAAATTCAGATGGCCAACAGGCACATGAAAAGATGCTCCACATCACTAATCATTAGAGAAATGCAAATTAAAACCACAATGAGATATCACCTCACACCAGTAAGGATGGCCAACATCCAAAACACAAACAACAACAAATGTTGGTGAGGATGTGGAGAAAAGGGAACCCTCCTACACTGCTGGTTGGAATGCAAATTAGTTCAACCATTGTGGAAAGCAGTATGGAGGTTCCTCAAAAAACTCAAAATAGAAATAACATTTGACCCAGGAATCCCATTCCTGGGAATTTACCCTAAGAATTCAGCAGCCCAGTTTCAAAAAGACAGATGCACCCCTATGTTTACTGCAGCACTATTTACAATAGCCAAGAAATGGAAGCAACCTAAGTGTCCATCAGTAGATGAATGGATAAAGAAGAGGTGGTACATATACACAATGGGATATTATTCAGCCATAAGAAGAAAACAAATCCTACCATTTGCAACAACCTGGATGGAGCTAGAGGGTATTATGCTCAGTGAAATAAGCCAAGTGGTAAAAGACAAGTATCAAATGATTTCACTCATATGTGGAGCATAAGAGCAAAGAAAGAAAAAAACAGCAGCAGACTCACAGAACCCAAGAATGGACTAATAGTTACCAAAGGGAAAGGGACTGGGGAGGATGGGCAGGAAGGGAGGGACGAGGGGGAAAAAGGGGCATTA
>JAQQAC010023241.1:6586849-6630779 GCA_029783875.1 Phataginus tricuspis
TTTGATATATGATTCAAAAATATTTTCTCCCATTCTGTGGGTTACTTTCATTCTCTTGATGGTGGTATCATTTGAAGCAAGAATATTTCTTAATTTTAATGATGTCCAATTTATCTGTTTTTCTTATTTTGTCGCCTGTGCTTTTGGTGTCCTATATAGAACATCATTGTTTGATCCACTGTCATGATTTATGCCCATAGTTTTTTCTAAGGGTTTTATAGTTGTATCACTAGCAGTTAGGTCCATACATTTTGAGTTCATTTTTCTATATAATGTGAGGTAGGGATTTGACTTCATTCTTCATATCCAGTTGTTCCAGCACCATTTGCTGAAAAGAATAGTCTTGGTACCTTGTCAAAAGTCAATTGACTGTAAATGTGAGGACTTATTTTTGGTTTTGCTACTCTATCCCACAGACCTGTGTATCTACCCTGTGCTAGTGCCACATGATCTTGAACACTCTTTATAGGAACGGTTGAGATCAGGAAATGGGAGTCCTTACACTTCATTCTTCTTTGTCAAGATTGTTTTGGCTACTCAAGTCTCTTGCATTTCCACATGAGTTTTATTACCACTTTGTCAATTTATGCAAAAAAGGCAACATCTCACTTCACTCTTAAGACAGTATTAAGCCCGTTGAACAGATGAGAAAATTAAACTTAGAGAAAGTGAGTAATGCCCTAGTCTCAGTTACTGATTGAAAAACTCAGAATTTTCACCAAGTCTCATTTCATAACCCTGACCCTTAGAGTTCTGATGTTCACATGGTTGTTTAGATATTAACACTGGATATTTTAAATAACAGAATGATGTTTTTCTGAGGAAGTCGTCTTTAACTTTTCCTTATAAATTAGAAACTCTAAAATAACAATTTTCAAACAGAAAGTACTTTGAACTTTTCAAGAAACTTCAGTTTTGTCTAATAAAATAGGAATCGATTAGATCTATTATTTAGAATGATTAGTGCTCTGGGAGTACTCTCAGCAAGTCCTTTGAAATTGATAAAAACATGTGCTCCAGTATAACAGGGATCTTCAATTTTTACATCATCCCAAAGTTCCCTGTTATTTTCTGTGACATTTCCTAAATCGCCTAAGAGAATTCAAGCGGTTAGAACAGCTTCTTTTATCATCCGTCTACAGACACTCATCACACTGAGATTTGTATACTTTTTTGGAATCCATGTAGCATTTGCCAAAGATGGACCCTTTGAAAGGTGCTATTGTTAATGTCTGCCTCTGGTTGATTTTAATGTTAATAAAAGCAGTTCGCTTAATGCTAAACCTTTGTTCTTTAAAAGAGCAAGGAGGACTTCCTTAGAGAAACACAGTAACCAAGTTAGAGTGTTATCAACTGGTATTCTTTAAATGTGAAAATTCAGGGATTAATTTACTTTAAAATTAGTTTATTCTTCATATCATATCATCCAAATTTGTACTTTGTCTATGTATTTGTAATTTCACGTGCTTTCCTATTGACTTAGGTATCTTTACAAGCATCCAATAGAACACACATTTAAAAAAATATTATGAGCTTTGTACTTTAAACTTCTTCCCTTTAGGTTTGCAAAGAAATACTTAACATTGCTCAGAAGACTCCTTCTTTATGGCATCTGTTGTTGTCCTTCACAAGATGAATAAAGAAATAAAAGGTGTTTTATAGCCAGATCATCAGTATTGTTAAAGAATCCCCGGTAAAACATAGATAACAACTTTCTGGAAACCCTCACTAACTCAACAAATAAACTACAGCGTGATGAATTTATATGTAAGTCAATGCCAGTTCCTACACCTGATATTATACTGATGGGACCAGAAATACTAGTTTCTAGAGATTTCAGATTTATAAAGCATTACATAACATGGCTGTTATATTGTTTGCATATTGTGTGAAAACTAGGAAAATTATTTGTCTTGCAAATTTCTACTACATTTTCTCTGTGATTTTTCTGTCTTTTATTTCAGGTGAAACAGGGTGCCAGGCCGGGTGTGTTCTGGGTCCTAATGTACCTTATGTTGACACCTGATACCTGATGGTGCACTGTGCTGTTATTGGACATCTGGAGAATCACTTCGTGACCTCATTACAGAACAGCAGCATGGTTAGGACAGTCTGTTCCCAGGTGCAATCCCAGCTGTGCCCCCTACTTGTTACATAATTGCTAGTTACTTAACCTTTTTTGCTCCTTAGACTTCTCACCTGTAAGTGGGGAGGACAGTATCACCCACATCAGGCACTGAGGAATTACTTAGTCAATATTAGAGTTTATCATTAGCGTTAATTAGCATTAGTATTTATTTCCAATATATCAGTAGGAGTTAGTTTATGTTCCTGCTCCAGCTGATAACAAGTTATTTTTTTTTCTCCAGGATCACATTATAGGGTGGAATCATGACTGTGACTTACTCTGTTCAGATTTCTAAAGCCAGTTCACTGAAATGCTTCAGCATTTACATAGTTAAAGGCGGTCATAAAGAGTCAAATATTTAGAGCATTAGTTTTGTATTGTATACTTGGTTCAGGAAAATAAAATATTTTCAAGTCATGCAATGTAAATTAAAAAAGACAATCAATATTGGGCTTCTTGAAAACCAATACCATACCTCTGAAATGCTTGGTAAAATTTTCTCTACTCGCTCAGGAAAAAATGTGCCAAGCACCATTGTTTCGAGGCAGGTGATTTAAGCTAAGGGAATGTGCTTCCTCCAAAGGAATTGTGGTCAAAACAGATCATCTACACTGCACACAAAGTACCAGATGATCCGTTTGGGACATTACTTCTCAGGAGCTGAGGGAAGTGTGTTTAGGAGATTAGGACGGTGTGGATCTGAATTGCCTGGCCTAATCTTGAACCTTCTGAGTGGCTGCACCTGCAAAACCTAGGGGAGTATCATTGTGCATTCCAAGAGAATATTTACCCATAGATGCACCCACCCAAGGTAGATTCTCTCCAGTTGCCCCTGCTTTGATTTACCTAGTTGGTGTTTCTGAAAGCTTTGGTTTAAAAATCTCTTTTCCATGGGAGTAGCTCACCTAGCTGCTGGCATTGAGGTAGTATCAGCTCTTCTGGCCTCAAGAGCCATTTCTGGAGAAAACATTACACTAGGGATATATATGCAGCAGAAGGTTTAGGAAAGCACTTTCATCACTTTTTTTAGCAATGAAAATTATGTGCTTCATGTGAGACTTTATTTTCTGTTTTGGCATGAGAAATACTGAAATAAAATAGGAATTAAAGTTAAAATAGTAAAAACTTGGCTACCCCGTATCACCCAGAGGTGGATAATGCTAACTTTTTGTGCCTACAGCATTTTGGGGAGAATGGAATAACATCTTAAATAAAATTTAAGGTCATACGAAGTAAGACTTTGGTAGAGGCAATCCAAGCCAGAAGTGTTCTTTGCGTGATGACTTTGTGTAGGTCAGGAGCCATGGTGAGTGTGAATGAAGGGGGCCCTGCCCTGGAAGGGAGCAGGGGGAACATGCCAAAGGAATGTAGGAATGTGGGAAGTACTGTCATAGGCTCCGAAATACCACTTAAACTTCATGATAACCCAAAGGAACAGAAAGGCTATGCAACTAGCCCAACATGACAGAATTGGAGGACAGGTGAATCCTGAGTAGATCAATAATATGCATTAAATGACTATGAGAGACAATAAAGGCTATACAGTGCAGATAAATTATATCTAGTTAGACGAATTTCAGACTATGCAACACTGAGAAGATGGGGCTTTATTTGGCTTTTTAAGGATGTAAACATTTGGATAAGAAAAGCAGAGAAAGAGAATGAGAATGAATTCTACCTAGGTGATAAAGAATGAAAAAAAGATTTCAGAGGTAGGCAAACTCTAGCGGCCTTCAGAGGTTGCTCCATGAGGGGCTTAACTGAAGCTTTGATTTGACAAGGTGGAAATCCTGTGGTGCATCTGGTGGCCGGGCAACTGAGGTCCTTGAAGAAGGAGCCGTGGAAAGTTTTGCAGAAGGTGGATTTTGAATATTACTTCTCAGGAGCGAAGCAGATTTACGAGATCAGGGAATGTGGGTCTAAATTGCCTGGTCTGATCCTGTACTGTTAGTGGAAGAGCTGTTTGGAATTATTAATCTGTTTGCATGATACATTAGCAGTGTCAGCAGAGGGAAGGGTCAGTTATAAGTTTATGGATGAAGTCCAAAGGAGAAGAGGAAATGTTTTGGGCAAGATTGGTATGGTGGTGAGGGCTAATTGTGTACCCCCACATCCATTATGCTCTTCCTGTATAGGGACAAAAATCTGGTTTTCTGTGGGGAAGTCCAGCCAGCTAAGACATTATATTTGTCAGCCTCCTTGAGGTTGGATAAGGTTACGTGCTTGAGCTCCGTCCAGTGAGAGGTAAGCAGAGATATATGTGGACTTCCAGGAAGGGACAGGCTCACTCTTTATATTGCCTTTATCCTGTTGGCTTAGAAGGGCCACGTGACAGCAGGAGCACCCCTCCCACCCTGAACCACAAAGGGCTCCTGGAGGCGGCGGACACGTACGCAGACAGTGACGCAGAAAGGAAGGCAGATCATCTCATGGGGCTGCCATACCAGCCCGGGATGCCTAAGTCAGGACTTTTTTGTGGAAGAGAGACATAAACTGTTATCTTGTTTAGGCCATTCTTAATTGGGGTTTTCTGTTTTAAGAACACAAACTTGACCCCAACTAAGAAAATGGTAGGTAACAGTAGGAAAAAAAAGTATAGAAGCAAAATTTAATTATTAATGTTAGTTGGAGGAAAGGCAAGTCATTAACAGCTACAATCTCCTTTTTTATTTTTTATTGCGGTGGAGTGTTTGAGATTTCAGTGCTCTGGAGAGAAGACCATTCTCATGTCATCTCAGAAAACCTTATAAATCGTAAACTGCTCATATACAACTTGGGAGCAGGCACGTATGAGTACTTATGCTCAGGTGAAGAGTTAATTTTCCTAAAGTTGTATATTGGGTCCTTTCCCTACATGGCTGTATTCTTTCTAATCTCCTCCTTATTCAGACACTTCCTCTGATACAGTGACTGTCATGTCATGATAACAGAGGCATTATCATGAGAGACAAAGGGGGAGCTTCTACTCTTCTACTCTTTCCCGTTGTCCCAAATTCTTCTATTCTTCTCATATGTTAGATTTCCAGATGCACCTGTTCCCCGTGCCCCCAACATCTTGGCACAGGTTATAGCATCTAAGATATCCCTAAGAATTTCACGTGTAATTGATGATTAATTCTTCCAAGCCACAGAAGTAGGGACACTTATTGTAGGTTGGGGTTCCTGGGAGGCATGCAGAGAGAGATTAGTGTGTAGGAAGGACACTTGTTTGGGGGAGCTTTTGGGACCAACACCAGTGGAAGGAAGGGGAAAGAAGCATGACTGGACACAAGGAGAAGCTAAGGTGCTGTACAGTCCAACCCCACGGGGAGCACCAGAAATACAGTTGCCTTTCATAGTGATCCTGAGTTGGGGCGAGGCGCTGGGCTTTCTGCTCTCAGTTGAGAGGATGAAGTTGTGACTTTGGATGAGGTAGTTTTCTTCAGCAGAAGCAATCCTCAAAGAGAAACAGCAATTGAGGGCCGTCTTCCAGAAACATGCCCAGCAGCTGGGGAATGAGATCCTTGTTCCTGAAGGGAGATCTTCACAGTGCGTCTGCGTGTCCATCACAGGAGGCAAGGGCTGAAAGATGAAGAA
Organism: Phataginus tricuspis; assembly: GCA_029783875.1. Lineage (NCBI taxonomy): Eukaryota > Metazoa > Chordata > Mammalia > Pholidota > Manidae > Phataginus > Phataginus tricuspis. The sequence goes on from JAQQAC010023241.1 coordinate 6,592,554, forward strand.
TGGTTAGGAGGCTATCGCAAAAAGTCCAGGCGGGAAAGAGGGTCTCAGCTCACAAAGTTATGAGAAGTGGCCAGATTCTAGAAATATTGTGAAGTTGGTGTTATTCGATATTGCTGACAGATGAGACACGAGATGTGATAGAATAAGAATAGCCGAGGCTAATGCCAAAAGTTGGGCCTGAACAATGGGGGAAGGGTAGAATTACAGTCCAGCATCTACAGTCTATTTCTTATGCTGCTCAGAATCCGCTATATGTAAATTCCGGGAGCATTTCCTCCAGGGCTCTGGTGAGCCTCACTTCCAGGGGAAAACAGAAGGGAGTCAGGGGGACATACTCCAGCCGTCTTTACTGCAGTTGGTTTTGGAGTTAGAGGGGCCACCCATCCTCTTTCTTTACCATGTGGTCTAGATTTCCTTCAGCCCCAGCCAGCTTCCCTGCTGGTCTCAGGGGATTCACACTCCCGGTGATATGAGCCGGCACTCATTCTTGAGGTGTCCATGCCTCTGGTCATCATTCTCATCTCAGCCTGGTTTTGTTAAACTTGTCTATTTGCCTGAAACATGGCGGCAAGGGTGTACCAGGAAGGGCCCAAGTGTATAACCTGGCTGTTCTCTGCCTGCTTGTGTAACAGCAGCCCCGCCTTACAGCTGCCAAGGTGCCCACTCATTGTTGCCTGCTCTTCTCTCCCTTAGCACAAGGGAACTGAAGTGCCCAGATGGCAGACATAGGGTTTTTATTTTTGGGTCCCCTAGTAGTAGTGTTCCCCTTTGGGAAGCAGGATCTCTAAACCTGCAGAGTCCGGAGTTGCAGGATGGGAGGTACAAATCCCCCAAGTGGATCCCTAGGAATGATGTTAAATAGGGTCCCTTCTGCTTCCCCTTTGATCCCGGATGCACATAGTCTATCTACTGGGCATACACTCCATCCTGGAGGTTGGTATTCCATCCTAGTAAATAAAGCCACCTGGTTGGTTCAGCTCTACCGTCAATAGGCTTGTCTAACACTATCAGGCTGTGAGCTTCTAGATGGAGGACCAGTGGATCCATGGTGATGGGCGTACTCCAGAACTTCCTCTGGTGTATAGTGGTTTCCCTGGTCTGATGCAATGTTATATGGGCTCATATGCTGGTGGATAAAAAGTCTGCAAGTCCTTGGATAATGGTACTGGCTGAGAGTCTACAGGTAGGAAAGGCAAATCCATATATAAAGCATGTATCCATGAAAGCCCTGTGGCATCTTTGAAGGAGAAAGGGGTCCAATGTAGTCAACCTGTTGCCCAGGGGCCAGTTTGTCTTTTCCAGGGATGGTGCCATACAGAAGATTTAGTGTTTGTCTCTATTACTGGCAGGTTAGATTTTCAGCAATGGTAGAAGCTAGATCAGCCTCCAAGTGGGAACCTATGCTATCGGGAACCTGCATTACCTCTATCCCTGCCACCATATCTGCCTCATTCATGTGTTCCATTGTTGAGGTGGCCAAGAACAAATGTTCATTGAGATCTACTAGCCAAGTAATTTTGTATATCTGGTTGCTTACTGCCACATCCGTGGTGAATGCTTTCTGGTAGGTGTTAATATGCAATGGCAAGCTCTTTATTGGACATTTTTTGCTCCCTTCTGTAGGTCCATTCCCATGGTTCTACCCCAGACCTCCTTGTTCTAGTTTGTCTAGTCTTTCTCCTTAGAAGCCCCTGTCGAGCTGGCCAAGATATTCACTATGGCCCATAAGTCAGTATATGTTTTAATTTCAAATAACTTCTTTTATCACACAAAGTAGAAGACAAGTGCCTTTTGGGAAGACATTCTTCCCTTACTACTGTCTTTCAAAACCATCCTGAGTGGAGCTCTATTACAGCTGCTTCCACTTTCATCATGTACCCACATACTAAGTTAACCTATCTGTGAACCAAGATCCAACTCTTTCTTCTTCCCTTAGTTGGTCCTAAGGGACCCCCAGTCTCCCATGTGCACTACATTCAACAGTGGTGGGTAATGACATTCCCTACTACTTATATAGCTTGTTTGCATCCTCCAATCCTGTTAGTACTTGATCCCACATGTAACACTTCCACCTTATGAAAGATTGTTGGGTTGTTCCAACTTTATGACTTGGTGGGCCTGATAATCCCAGATCATGATGGGCAGTTCTGGCTAAATGGTCACTTGTTATTCCATATTTTGTCATTGTCAAGCATCCCATCCCTACCAGAGCATAACCTGCGTGGAATGGGGTTTGCATTTTTCCTGCACATGGCATGGCCTTGCACTAGAGGTTTATGTTGTGATTTTCCTAGGTGGCTTTCAATAAACTCCACACAGAATCCTTTCCCACCACTGACTCTCCTGCATCACAGGGCTCAGGGGGCAGGGTGCCTCCCTGCAGCCTGACTTGCCACAGAGCCCTCTCCTGCCCTAGAGCCCCCTCACTGGTAGCAGCCTTTCATGTTTCTTGGTGTATGTGTCGGGACAATATTCCCAGGTGTGGAATATGTTTCATCTAGAACCCCAAATGTCCTTCCAAGTGTTATGCTTACTTCTTTATTATGTAAATGCTAACTTGCAATAATTTGTTTTCTACTTTGGAGGAAGAGTTCCTGGCATGTGCCAGGACCCTGGATACGTAAACATTTTGTTGATTGGACAGACAGGCCTCAGAATCATGGTAGGTTTTATCTATTCCCCTCTGAAACACACGTGACTTACCAAGTCTCCAGTTATGCTGGCTACTTCTTCATTCTCTCGTGTTAGTGCCTGGATGGGGGCTACCGCTGGAGGTGGCATAACCTTGTTTTCTCAGCCGGGCAATCCCAAGGCCTGACAACTGCGGTCCACCTTCCAGCAGCGCTCTCAAACTATGGGATGGGTGGGGGGCAAGAAGTCTTTTTTTCCTGAAAGGGGATCTGACTTTTTCATCACAGCATGCACCATAATTATTATCTCCTCTTTACAGAGGAGGAAACTGAGGCACAGAGAGGATAAGCTACTTGCCCAAGCTCACACAACTGGCAAATAGCATAGCCAAGTGGTAAAAAACTCTGGCCCTAAAGCCTTGTAGGAAAAAAGTCATGAGAAAGTGGTGCTGCAGAAATCAAAGCGCATAATATTTCAAGAAATAGTGATGACTGAGCAAGGTGATTTGACTTGGTTTATGAAAATCTTTGGGACCATATGACCATACAATTCATTAGAGCTGCTTAATTCCTAATTTTCAGGAAGTTATAAAGGAGTAGGTGGTGGGAAAGGAAGTGATGAGGACAGACCATCAGGGGGGAGAAGTTTGGTGGTGCAGAGAAGAGATGTGGTTTGGAAGATTAGAATTAGGGTTAGAGAATGAGTGATGGTTTTTTCCCCAAGAGATAATATTGCATCTTTGAAGGAGCGAGGAGCCCGCTGAAAAGTTCAGATTAGAGATGTGGGAGGCAAGGCTGATTGAAGTAGCGCGAACTCAGAAAATCAGGTGGCGCAGCACGGGTAGAGCTGTCTTTTACGAGCTGATCCCCTTTACTTGTGTTTATGGATTCATAACCCAGGACTGGCTGTTATGGGAAGAGTGTTAAAAACACGTAAAGTTTGCATGGAAGTCCATGTACAGACTTTTTGAAATGTTTGCAGTATACTTTTTATCCGTGATGAATTCACCTTGCAATGCTACCCAAAATAGTATTAGAATATTGGGGAGAAGAGAATGAGATGAATCACGGCAGGGCACTGGAGATAAAGGAAAGATCATTCAGGGTGCAGCCAGACATCGGTCTAGAGGGGTCTCCTTTCAGCATGCAGCACTGACTCTAAGCCCTCGATCTGTTCCACCCTGTGAACCAGAACGCCATGCTGCCTGCGCCGTCCTGATTGTAGTCCACTACTGGAAGTCCGTGTAACAAAGAGGTGCCGACTCCCTGTGACGTGCTCTCCTTGAGTGAGGAATTTCTGGGCTTCTATGTTGCTATGTTTTCTTTATGAGCTGTGTCTTGTCATCTCCGACAATCTGATCTCTGGGTTTCTTTTCCTGTCTGGCAGCTTGACCCAGATCCCCTATGTCATTTTCATGTTTGGTGATGATGATTTGAGCTGATATTCTGAACTTTGTGCTTTATGCTGTTTCTAGTTAATTCAGTCACGTAAACTTCAGATGACAAAGTTCAACCCTTTTCCCTGAATAATTCCTGAAACAAGTTTCACACATTTGAGCACAGGAATGCATGTAAGGTTAAAGGAGGGATTCAGAGTACCTCCACGGGCCCTCCGCTGACTGCCCCAGAGTCGCCCAGCAGGTGCTCTTTATGAGGTAGCTTTTGGAATCAATCTATTTTTATTAATAAGGTGATGCCTGTGCTAGATTTAAGTGTTTGAGCCTTTCTCAGTCTAAAATGTGTGTTCGTTTAACAGTCCTCTTATTCTAGAAGAGGGGAATTGACATTACCTGAGTGCTCACCATATGCCAAAACTATGTTGCATATTTGACATATCTTATCTTTTAAAAATCCTCATAAAAGCCTATTGAGGGAGTTAGTAACTCCGTTTTACAAAGGAAAAACTGAAGCCTAATGCAGACTATGTGTACAAAGTGGCAGGGGTGGGATCTAGACCCAGGCCATATGAACTCCCAGTCTATGACTTTCTATCACAAGAACAAATTTAGGGGCTTAAAAAATGCGCATGGACTTCATAACGAAGTGGGAAATGCGGTCTGCTCGGGCTTGCAGATGTGCACCTATAATTATAAAATGAAGCCATTTTTTTTTTTACACCAAGCTTCTGCTACTAAATTCTTTCTTTTAAGAAGTATTACCAGCAATAAATGGTCTTTATATGAATTTCATCTGATAGAGTCAGTGTCAATTAAATGACAGTTTAAAGCTGACACATTTATCATACTAAGTGAATATTCTCTGAATTGATATAGTTGAAGCAGACACTGTAATTAAGGGGAGAATGAAGGGGAGAACTGAACCCCTGCATTTCATAATTGCCCCCGGGAGCATGTACTTCTTGGGTGTCCGGCTTGTTTGTGAGTCACTGACTGTCCTCTCAGGAGGCGAATGCCTCTCTTCATCACTGACCCCAAGGATTTTGGCATCTGTTTCGGTAGCTCCTGACCCAACATGGTAACCTAAGTGCTGGTCAGGTCAGGATCAGAGCAGACCCCTAACCCTGACTAGGTCACTTAAATTCTTTCTCAGGAATTTGGAGTTGGGACTAAGAGCCATCAATTGAGTTTCATTAGAGACACGGTGGCCCTATCCTACCTGGGGACTGGAAGGAAGCAGGAAATGCTCCATTTCCCAAGACCATAGCAGGAGCATAGGCAGAGGCAATGAGACAGAAATGTGGATATAAACCTCGGAGGGCTTTGCTGGGTCTGGTTTCAGCACCTCCCTGACACCCAGAGCGTTTCTTCTCTGTAGTTCCATGAGCTATCCCTCTATTTTCATAATAAAACCTTTAATGCTTAAGCTAGCTCACATTGGTTTCACTTAATTTGCCACCAAATAGTCTTTATAAAGAACACGCATCAAATTAAGATTCTTTTGGAGTACAGCAGTGTAAGCACCCAGCACAGGGTCACAAAGCACCCCAGCTGAGGTGTGACAGCTGAAGGAACATGGTAGCATTTCTTCCAGGTCACCAGGGCAGGTCGCACCGTGCACCCAGGGCATCGCCGACCTCTTCACATCCGTATTTGCACTACGACAGCCTTGGGAAAGGTGACATAAGCAGCAGAAGTGGTTCATTCACAGCAGCGCTTCACATCTACTTTGACACAGACTGCCAAGCGTGGGGAGGTTTCCATGTAATAAACGGATGTTTTTGTTGTGGCAAGTTACCAAACTGGAAATGGGAGTGGGACAAGAGGTAACAGCCCAGTGATGGGGGACCCCCGGGGAAGGCGGTGTGCCTGTTATCACCACACATGAACAATTGTGTTCTCACACGAGCTGAAAATGCTGCTTCTAGACGGGGAAGGCTTTCCTTTTGTAAATTTGGGAAGGAGATACCAACAGATGAACAGGAAAGCAAACCATTTATGTGTTTAGACTGACTTTAACTTTGTTCTCTGCTTTCTATAAACCCATCAGTGAGGTATTTTTTTTAACTTGGAGAGAGAGAGAATTTAAAATCTTTTATGATTCACGTGTGCTTAAAATGTAAGCCAACTTCCCAAAAGCTACAGTTGTACATTTTAAGCTGTGGTTTCAAGTACCACCCCGCCTCGCCCCCCCAGTTACCTGTGCCCCTTGGGGTAAGAGATGGAGGAGGAGATTGGCTCAGACTTTGAGATTCTGTAGCCAGGAGCCAGGCAGTGAAACAGATTGAAATGAGAATTGGAATGAAGATGTTCTCTTGATCATTCCTTGTAAAAATTTGATGATTATTCTGCCGGAAGTATACATTTAAAATTATCTTATGTTTACTAAGTTGCTTGTCAAGAAGTGCAAAGAACTACAGGAAGTGAAAATCTCTTTCACAAGGATATATATTAACGCTGGACACAACCTTTGTTCACATATTTAATCCAAATGTGTGATTCTCGAGTTACCATTCGCTTGGTGCACACCGAACGTGATCAATGGTTACTTCTCAAAGTGCTTTTCGGCTGCTTCTAGCTGTTGGCTGGAGGCACCCCAAGCATACCGTGATAAAAGGGCACCGCTTTGGGCTGATTTAGACTCTGCATGCACTCACTTTTTGCGTGGTAGCACATGATTCTGTCTTAGAAAGACTTTTTAAATTTCCCATGTGGCAGAAAGGGTCAACACGAATCCTTAGTTTTCTCCCTTGGTGTGTTTGGCTGGGGCCGGGAGAAAGGAAATGGGGAGGGAAAGCTGCCTCACAGACTGTGGACGTGTCAGAGAGGGTGGTCTTTAGAGAATTAGATGCTCACTTAAATAACCAGTGCAAGTCTAGGTCATAAAGTGAGCTGGCAGATTTATTTTCAAATTTGTTTTTCTTCTCTCTTTGCTTTTGATACCTGATTAAACATGAAGTTGCTATTTTCTTAGATAGCCTGCTGTTAAAGGTAGGTATTAAGCTAATGGTTGAGTATTTGAAATTCAAATTGTATAGCACTATAGTCTTGAAGATATTCATAGTTCTTAGAATTAGAAGATGTGTAAGGGCTCATTCTTGTAGAGACTAGATCAGAACAGGGATGAAGGAAGTGTTAGTTATTCAGGGACAGATTTAAAAAAAATTGCTGGCTATATATCTATCTGAAAAGAGTAATTTTTAAAGTTAAAAATGGTATATTTTTGTAGTTGAATTGTACACTCAAAATCACATTTAGTATATTCATTTTGCTCTCAGCTCTTAATTCCTGTTTCCTCATGTGCAAAGTTCTGGTGTCAGCATATGCAATGTATGATTTCCTGCCAAATAGTATGAAATACCTTTATGAAAATTATTCCAAGGAACAGTGAGGTGCTCTGTGCAGGAAGGGTTCTGCAGCTTGAGAATTTGGAAATGCTGTGTGTTGCATTCCCTCTTTGGATTTATAAGGCAAATTCTCTGAGAAGGCTTTAATAAACCAAATTGTTTAACCTGGGACTTCCCAAACAAGAACCCTTTCCTAAATAGTATTTATTAACATCTCACAGAACCCTTCGGGAAGCACTGACAGGAAATGTGACAGGGTGACCTATTACACTGAGGTCTCTTGTGCCAAGGTTAAACACCTGCTGGCAAAGCCGTTTTGGTGATGAGCCAGTAGCAATGAAGGTCTATTAGTGCCCCAGTAGCTAAATTCCTGTGTTAAGCTATTTTGTGCTTGTTATTATTTTACAGATTTTTAGGTCTGAGAAACTAGGTCATCACTATTTGCTGCTCTGTAACAAAAGCCCTGACTGACATGGCAATCCTCTTAGGAATAAGATTCTTTTCTCTGAACCTTGTGTTCTTGGGACCTGGACCCGAAGCAGGGGCTACTAACAGATTGCCTTGCCCTCTTGCATATCTGCTTATTGCTTGTTAATTAGACCTCCAAGAACAGCCTGGATTCCTTCTCTTTGCACAAAATCCTGGTTATTGGATATTATTCATTTAACAAATGTTTACTGAATGCCTACTTTGTGCCAGACATTCTTCCAGACATTGGGTAAGAAGATATAATGTAAGTTGTTTACTCTAATGAGGCTGATGTTGGGGGAGTCAAGCAACAAAAATAACCACATAATATATAAATAATGGTGTATGCTGTGAATAGAAATAAAGCAGGGCAAGGGGCAAGAGGGTTGAAAACCTAGAGTTAAAGAACGTGGTGCTCTTTTGTACAGTGTGGGTTAACCAAACCTGCTTCATGAGAATCTGAGCTACAGTCCCACTGTCTACATCTGTTTCTCTTGTGTTCTGATACAGGTCAAAATGCCAAGTGTATTATTAAGAAAACTTGCTTTTGATAGAAGTGATGTCATCTTGGTCTATAGCATCTGAACTAGGAGCTACTGCAGATAAACTCTAAGTATCTGATGGAGACGCCATGTTTTAGGCTTCTCTGAGTCCATGAGTGTTATAACTGGCATGTTGTACTGGCGACTCTGTAAGATACACCCATGAATTTATTGCAAGAAATCTGGCTCTTGTGGGGCAAGAGGCTTTTAAGCCTGGGTAGCTTCCACCCCGCTTGACGTGGGTCTCTTCTCCTCGCCCCAGTGTGGTCGGTGGCCCCAGAGCTCCTGCGAGGTCACCCACTGCTGAAGACGGGCGTGCAGGGCTGTGTTTCGGCAGCCTCGGTTTGCTCCTGTCCGGTGGCCTTCTCAGGAAGGCTCAGGCCACGTGTGGCCTGTGGTCGTCTCCCGAGGCTGCAAGTTTAAAACCTCAGAAGGTGTCCTGGTCAGCAGAGCAGAAGGGTTGGTCCTGATGAGCAGATGAGGGATGTGTGAGCCAGGGGAGAGCATCTCAGGCAGGGGGAACAGCAAGTCCCGAAGCCCTGAAAGAGTTTAACGTGGTTGAAGAAAACTAAGGTTGGTATAACCTGAGCCAAGATTCCAGAGACTTTTATACCCATGACTGAATTCACGTAACTAAACTTTTGGAGAAGTAGGTGTGGCCACGAGGGGGCCTTCCAAAGGCAGTGCTCTCAAAGTTCCACTGGGAGTCACTTTTTCTTTCCTTTTTCAAAGAGTTCATTTATGATGATAAAATGTGTTTTTCTGTTGTTTTGAAGCAACTACACTGTGATCTGTATTTTACAATATACACAGCTGCTTTCATGCACTTTTGTGGTAAATATCACAGTCTCCATAGCTACCCATAATCCCCCAATCTGGGAAATCGGGGGAGAGGTTGCTGTCCCCTCTATTAGACTCTCCTCCTATAACTCTCCCCTCTCCTGTATGATTTATATAACTGACAAAAATCTCGGGATAAGGTAAGTATTGTGGTCTACAGTTTTCAGACGCACAAGTTAATGACACAATGGAAAGTGCAAGTTGGTAGAGCTGAGACACCAGCTCACACCTTTGGACAATTTTTTCCACTGCCCCCTGTTGGTTGGATCTTTGATTATGAGATTTGTATCTGGCGTGCTCTTTTTCTATAGTCTGTAGATGAATTTCTTGGCTTTGTATCTTCCAGTGATTCCCTTCTGCCTCCCGAAGAATCAGTTCCTGCTCTAAATCTCCTACCTGGGCTCCCACTACCCTTACTGACTTGCTCTGGCTGTTTCCAGTTGTGATCTCAGCTGGTCCACTTCTGCTACCACCACCCCTCGGGGTGACAACTGGGAAATTATCACCAGCATAGATCGCCTGCTTCTGATGCTTTATCAGTCAGCCACTGGTCGAATTCTTTGAGCTAGCTGAATGCCCTGCAAAACGAGGTGAATCCCAAAACAGATGGGGAAGAGTTTTAATTGCCTTTCCATGTTCCCATTCCAAATTTGATCTCTTGCTATGTATCTCCAAAAGAGCTCAAAAGAAACTGAAGTTGCTGGGAGTTGATGGGTTTGGCAAGAGGGACTCAAGTCCTGCTCAGAGAGCTCAGAGGTTTCCCGAGAGCAAGTGTGCAGCAGAGAGCTGTTGTAGGGGGCAGGTATTGGGGACTGGGAAAAGAGGGGGTGGCTGCCCCATCACATGGAAGCCAGACACCCCGCTGCAGCCAGGAGCCAGCAGCTAATGAAGGTGGAAGAACATCCAGCCTTGAAAATGGAATAGGAAGCCATGCAGAGCAAGGCAATCAGAAGAATCAAAGATGAAAGACAGAAGCGTTTAAGACGGCAATACGCGATGGAAGCAGCAAACAGGAGCCGCCCCCGGTGTGTCTGACGGAAAAGTGAAAGGAAAAGACGAAACTGATTTGAACAATGCATTTTATTGAACTCAGTTGTATCCAAAATATGTCAACCACAAGCAATGTCAGAAATGACTAATGAGAGACTTTCCCTTCTCTTTTTCATACCACATCTTCAAAGTCTTGAGAGTATTTTATCCTTACAACATATTCCAGCTGAAACTAGTCATGATGTCATGGGCTTGCCAGCTACATGGGGATAGTGCTACTGTGTCCGACAGGACAGCTCTAAGATAGTGTCAGAAAAGACGCATGAAGCAGAGATGGTTGGGGATAAGTAGATCAGAGATGGAGGCTGGACACTGGATGCACACACAGCCCTGACTTGAGGTTGGATTTTTTTGATAAAGTGACAGCTTGAAGCTTCGTTCTTCAACTAAGACTTTATTGTCTAATTTATTGTAATAAGATTATAATAAAAATTATTTTAGGTAGTTTATTTAAAAAATTTATTCTAAAAATGTATGACTAATAGAACTCCTTAAATGGGGTGGGTAGGAAGTTTAGAATATCTGCGTTGGAATGTTTTTTGGAGACTGTATGCTGAATTGCAAGGATTGCAATTTCTTTTCAACTCCTGAATGAACTGTGAGCAATTGCTGGAAGCTGCCCAGACCACTGTGTTGAGGAGGATTCTGAGGTTATGTTGTGGCTTATGACGAAAGAGTACTATGCTTGTCTCCAGGTATGTAACACATATTTTCCATCACTGGTGTAGTAAAAATAATCTCCAGGTTCTGGATATCTAGGGGGATGCTTTGTGAATTGCTGACCATTACAGATCTCAGTTTCCTCGTTTGTAAAAATAGAAATAATTGTCCATGCTATTCAGGATATCTATGGGCCTCAAATGATGTAATGCATGTCAATGCCTGGCACAGAGTAATTATTCAATAAATTCTGGTTTCCTTCTCATTTTCTGTATTACTATTAATCAATACTTGTGAAGAGACCAGTTTGTGCTCAGTATTGTTCTATATAATCTGGGGATTAGGATATGCAAAACAATGGCCTTGCCTATAAGAAGCCAGGTCACAAAAATTATTGCATATTTAATAGCAAATAGACTAGTGTAATATTTATTTACATGCCTTACTGTGGTTCAGAGTATTACTGTTAAGAGAAGGAAAAAAAGGAAAGTCAAGAAGGCTTTATAAAAAGAGATAGACGTTGAGTTAAACAGATACATAATTGTTCACAACATTCACAAGAAATAGACCATTTGAAAGGACACAGACTTAGGACTTTCTAATTCCCAAAGGAATTCAAATCAATTCAAATTCTACCAATTGACCATACTTTTGAACTGTGGGTTATGTTAATGAGTTAATACTCTGGATTTAATACTCAGCCTTACAGTCAGTTATGGATATCACTGTGTTGTCTTGTTTAATAAAGTTGTCAATTATCAAAAGACAAAAAACAGAAACTTTTCCCTGTGTACTAAATTTGTGGGTGCCTTGTTGGGTAATGGTTTCAGTACCAGTGGCCTCCACCGATAATCTCTTGTTGAGACCCCTCAGAAGGCAGGAGACTTGTGCTAGAGCAGCAGTTTAAGTCATCTCACATTTCACCCATTTCAATTCCTTTCACTTTAATTCCAAATCATTTTATTTCCTGTAGCCAAAATGAGTCTTTGAACTTTGCTGTCTTTAATCGGAAGATTCATTATTCCAGAAACATGCCTAGTTTTATGATTAAAATAAGTCAGATTGCACATTTCATTTTTCCTGTAAGAACCCAGCAGCAGGCAGTAAAAAATTTGTCAAAGGTTTGCTTCTTTTAATATGGAGGACAGCTATTCTGAGCCCTGAAGCTGTTAGAGGAATTGCAGACTTAATGGATTTATGCACTGACCTTCCCTCCCTTCCTGCCTTCCTTCTCTACCTACCTAGCTACCTGCAGAGGGAATCTAGGGAAACTTTGAAATTCTGCTGTTGTAAATGCTCTTCTCTAGACCTGTTGCTTTCAATTTTTTAAAATTTGTGTCCATTTTACCTTGTGACCAAAACAAACCCCTACACACGTAATTAAAAGCAGAGTTTCACAATCCAGCGTTGCTCTCGATGAACCTTAGGGTCCTGTCTAGATGTCATGGTTTTCAAAGGATGTGTTAACTGAACTTAGGTGAAACCTAAGGCAGATACTGAAGCTCACCACTAGTTGGCAGCTTCCCACGGTTCAAGGCAGGGCTTTGGACAGGATAGGAGACGGAGAATTGAGATAAGAATGTTTCTTTTTTTTTTATATAATTTATTTTAGTATCATTAATCTACAATTACATGTGCAATATTATGGCGATTAAACTACCCCCGTCATCAGGTCCCCCCCCACCAACCCCATTACAGTCACTGTCCATCAGCGTAGTGAGATGCTATAGAGTCAGTACTTGTCTTCTCTGAGTTGTACAGCCCTCCCCGTGCCCCCTACATTACGTCTGCTAATCGTAATGCCCCTTTTTTCCCCCTTGTTCCTCCCTTCCCACCCATCCTCCTCAGTTCCTTTAGATAGGAATGTTTCTTAGTCCAAAGTCTCAAATCTTTGGCAGGGCTGTAAATTTTAGTTTTAAAAGGTAAAGAAGAATTTCCACTGAAGATCTCTATTTCAGAAAATTTCATGCAATCTATTATTAAGCATATTTAAAACTGATATTTCTTAAGTTAGCTGATTTTTATGACATATATAGTATGATCCTGTTTTGTGAAAGATAAACATGCATAAAAAATGTGTATTTTTGCATATGTATGCATATATGTGTATACATTCATCTATGTGTATGTATATGAGACTGATGAGATAGATTTTATTATGGTCTTTCTTTTTCTAATGAGAGCTATTATTATTAAAAATACAGTTATTTACATATTATTCTAACTCCACAAACTAGTGCCAAGCTCTTAGTGCCATGAGACATTCCGGGGGGAATACAAAAGAGGCCTGAATTGTCTAGAGGGTGCTGTTTTTCTGCCTTCAGCAGAGAATGTGGCAAGACCCGGAGAAAAGAAGCAGCAAGTCTTGGCCCTGAATGTGACCGCTTGGGGCTTGGCCTCGCCCCACCCTGACCTTACTTGCTGGTGGGGAGGTTGGCCCTTCCTCCCCAGTCCGCTGGTGCTCAGAAAAGCTGACCAGGCTTCGCATTTTATCTTTAGTCACAAACCCAGGGAAAACCAAGGGGCACACGTGGTGTCTTGCCAATGGGTTTCAGCCCCGGGCAAGTTCACTATGGATTCAATGTGACCAAAGAAATGACAGTAGAACGTTCTTGGGGTGAAGGGGTTAAACCCAACTTTATTCCCACGGTGGCAGGTTAGTCACTAGAATCCTGTCGACTCAGAGCAAATCTGCATGGAGCAAGCCGGTCTCTGCCTCTGGGAATCTGCCCGCACAGCCATCCCAGTCTCTGTCCTCGGTACTGCCATCACTCCAGCTTCTGCTCTGCTCTTCTGCAGCCTTGCAGCCATGCCACCGTGTCACCCAGAGCACTGGGTGGAGCTCCTTATATAGAGTCAATAACAATGTATTGCCCATACGTGTGTAGTGAGCTAGCCAACAAGGCCCAGGTGAGAATCCTGGCCACAGGAACCTTCACTTTATCCACACGTGGGCTCAAACCTTGACCCTTGCCTCATTATAGCATCTTGTACTAGCAATGGATTTAATAGCTCATGTGTGATCTATGAGTTATGGTAACAGCTCTGAGTACAAACTAACACGGATCATGGATGTTCATTCTTGTTTCCTTTGGTGTTCGGATCTGGGAAGGTCCACTGGGACCCCTCAATTCAAAACACAAGGATTTGACAAGGCTATTATAATCCACAAATTGGGCTTAGTTGAAATTTAACAAACCAAATCTATTTTCCCTCTAGTTTTTATATGCAACATCTTACAGCGTTAGCTTCAGATGATTGGCACAGCAATCAGCTGCTAATATATTCTTGTCATGTCAAGATCTATTCAGGGAGACTTTAACATACAGCTGTTTGACATGATACAAGTTAACACCCCTGTTGAAACTACTAGACTGTGACTTAACAGTACCTATCCAGGGAATCTTTCACGCTATGCTCTTGATGTAATGTGCCATCTTGGTTCTTTGGGTGTAGTTAGGGTTTATTATGCCAATTTGTGGGTAGAAATCCCATAACATACCGGTCCATCTGAGCAGAGTAATAACAGGCACTAATGATTCCCAGGGGCTCTGCTGAGTGCACACAGTCCATACTTAAGTAGGAAAGTGGCAGTGTGTGGAACTGAAATGACCTCCACCTTTCCCCCATCTGCCTTAGGACCACAGGGGTGCCTGCATCTCTCATCTCTGCATTTCTCAGCAGGAAGGCCATTGCTGTTCTGTCATCGCTGTCCTTGCGTTGTGCTGAGATGGTAACTGCTGCTTCAATGGCATGACCTTGGCTTCTTTTGGCAGTGTTGGTAGCATGCCTTGCAGAGACTTGAACGTCCTTCAGGAAGCTGTTGGCACTACTCCCAGCCCTCTGTATGAGGCCCTTCTCCAGAGACTGGTCTGAGCCCTGAGTTGAGTCTCTTGCCAGCCCTCACTTGCAAGCTCCAGTTGTGCCCGCCCCTTGCTATGTCAAGACTGCTTCGACTTAAACACGTGGGGATTTGGTTAAATTCTCACTTTGGGGAGTTTATAGCAAAAGTACACTTTATCCAACCATAAAACATAAATGAGAATACAACACTATCTTCAGAGAAATATAAGATAAAGTAGAAATTTAACATCATGAGGAATATTTTCTTTCTTACGAATTTCTAACTTTTCTGGTTTTGAACCACTTTAGAATCGAATAATCGCTAGAGAACTTCTTGCCAAAGTTAAAAGCACACAGACACAGCTGTGGCCCAGATTTGAGCATGGACCCATAGAGGTGCACAGAAGCCCCCTCAAGACTCTCGCTGAAGACTTGCCTTTGCTTGCACGATATTCGTTGAGGTAAGGAGACTTGTAGAGAGAGAGCACATCCCGCAGGAACAGCCCGCAGGATGTGGGGTTACTGGTGCTACAGAGGACTGAACGGTCATGCTAAAGAATATAGGCAGTGACCCAAACCCAGATCCAAGATACTATTTCCTGAAACTGGGGCAAGTATCTAAACTGTTGGCTATGGTGGTTTATTTGCTGACTTGAGGCAGTGTTCCTCATTCATGAACCACAACAGGGGTGATGAATGGCTCTGCAGAGCTGTATACTTATAGAATATTGTAGCCTTTCTTCCCCCTGTCTGTTAATATACAGCAGATCCAGCCTTTTCTGCCTCCATTGTTCTGATTTTCTTACGTTGTCTTAAAGATGTTTGAATTTGTCCTCCAAGGTGCAGCTTCCCGAGTTTAGGATGTGAGAAAAGCCTCTGTCAGACGGAGGAAGGAGAACCTTTCACTTTCTATTCTCTCTTCATTCCCGCACATTGCAAAGCAGGGTATAGCGGAAGAGGTATTGGGATGGTAGAAAAAGATCACAGGCTTTAATGCCAGACAGAATTAATTTTAAAACCCAGCCTCACCACGTATTTGCTGTGTGATCTTGGTCAATGTCAATATCATGGAACATTTCTGAACTTTATGAAACAACATACATGAATGAGCATATAGTTACTGCCCAAAATATAATAGCTCCCCATCCTTCCTGTTCTTTCTTAACCCTTCCCCTTTGAAGGCTTAGGGCAATCACCAGTCTCAAGGGGAAAGAACTGATTAATTCATTTATTCATCTTTCTATTCATTTATTTGTTGAGTTCTGTAAGCAGGCTACGAGTCATTATATGTAGTAGGTGTGAAATACAGGCAAATAAATTATGGTCTCTGTTCTCATAGGAACTACAGCTTGGGGACTTATTCACAAGTAACTTACCCTAGATCGGATGTGATATTTGCCCAAGTTCCCAGAATTGGATCTGCAAACCCAGCCTTTTCCCTTCGGGCATTCCTTACTACATTTTTATAACTAGGATTTAAGACAAAAGGAATAAGGGAACTTTTAAGTTGCATCTCAGTCCTATCACGTGGAGCGGGAAGAGGCCCTGATAAACCTATGGGAGGCCTGAGACAAGAAAATGGCAGAATCGTGATAAGTAATCTGACCAAGGATCAAACCAGTCAATCAATAAGAAAGTCAGATTATTGGTTTAGCTTAATCACTTATGGATCTAAATAATGGCTAAGTTGAGTTTGCATTATTGAGTCTTCAGGATTACTTAATATAAAAATTCAAAGCTATGGTGAGAAATACGAAAATAACAACCACTACTGACTTTGGGTCTTGAAAATTCTTTCAGTTGAAAAAGGCATTCCTCTTGTTCAAATGACTCTCTAATGGGCATTTAGGTACACGTGGAAGAACATTAATTTAGACCTTAGGGTTTCCTTCTAGTCCATATTTCTAGGCATCTAACTTCAAAGAAATTATATATGTTCTAAGGAATAGTACATTATTTTCAAATGCTTTAATTGCAACTACATATTTTTTCTTCTTAAAAAAGACTCACAAGTAGCATTTTCCTATTTTCAAATGTTAATAAACTCAATTCATATTACTTGCCTTTGAAATGTGAAAATTATCAAAACCCTCAAGAGTTGCCCCTGAGAACATGAAGTTTAAAATGTCAGTGGGAATTAATGGAAGTGGTTTGATTTTTAATTGTGGCAAAGCAAAAACATCTGGTATCTCAGGAAAAAAAAAAAGAAAAACCCTCCAGATTTTAGAGCACAGAAGCTCTTAGGGAAATTGTGAATGTTGAAAAGCTTTACTAATTTTATTGAAACTTTCTGAAATAGAGTACAAGATTCAACATTTTCCTTAAAATATTATACTTATAAAGAGGAAGCTTCTGATGTCAAGGCCATCTATGAGCGTTGAGCCATAATATGGCTGTAATACATCATCAGTTTTGTGTCGTTGAATATAAGAATATGGCAATAAGAGGGAAAATCAGATGTCCAAGAATTTGTGACATTTTTGAGCTCTAGAAAAAAATACTCACCAGTTGCTAATTTCTAGTTGAATCCTTCTCTCTACTAGAATACGCCGTGTCTCCTTCTTTAATGGCTGTCCTTTAGATGAAGTCTAAGCTCAGTGATGGGAATTCTTCCCCCACTAATGCTCACTGGCATTCAAACTATGCTCCTCTCCAGGACTTTTCCCCACCTCAGATAATATAATGCTTTGCAATCTAGGAAAACACATTGAGAAAAGGACAGGACTTCTATACTTGGCAAGACGAGGCCATTTAAAATTCTAAGATTTTTTCCTGCTGAGGCCAATTTAAAGGGAGGGCCTTTATACTAAATGCAAATGGTTGATATTGCCAGCAAACTTGATAGATCTCATCTGCTGTTATCGCCACTGGTGCTGTTTGAATAAAAGCTATTCTGGTCACCATCCATCCTCCCAGTTTAGCAGAAAATGTCCAGCGCCTATGTAGTAAGATTTAAAGTGCCTCATTAGAGAAAGTAATTTTGGCCCCATGGGGAGGCTGTCTCATCTAGAGTGACTCCAACGAAGCTCACAGATTTTTGTAAATATATACAGATCTTCCTCGACTTATGATGGGGTTATAAGCCGATGAACTTGCTGTAAATTGGGAATATCCTAAATTGAAATCCTTGTGATCGCGTGGCTGACCGAGCTGTGGCTCACTGCCACTGGCCAGCATCACGAGAGTGTCTGCTGTGTATCATTAGCCGGGGGAAAGGTCCAAATTCAGAATCTGAAGTGTGGTTTCTGCTGAATACATACTGGTTTCTCACCATCGCAGAGTCAAAAAAATCCTAATTTGAAGCATCACAGGTTGGTGACTGTCTATTATATTCAAGCACATATACCTAATGAAGCAAGGCATGTGGCTCCGTTTAGCTGACTGAATCCTTCTCTGTCACCAGAACCTGTTAAAATATACTTTCAAACTACCTTTCCAGCTTTAGCACATCCCGCTACTCTTTGTAGTCCCTAGGCTCCATCCAAATGGGAGAAGTGCGGGGGAATCATGCACAACGATGTGGTTCTGTGCTTCTCCTCTGCACGTCATCTTACGTCCACATTTTGTCAGTTCCTTAAGATCGAACTAATATGGAATGTTGTAATGGAGACAACTGGGGTGACCATAAATTTAATACACTTGTTCTCTTGTAGAAGGGGAGGGAGGTCACTGGCTGTCTGGATGCTGTGGGACCCTTCTGTTTGGACATGGCTGGACGCTGCTCCCAAAGGGGGCTGATCAGACTCTTTGAATGAGGTACTGGAACTTGAACAGAAAGGAAGACCCAGGACTCTGGAAGCAGAGTCAACTTAGTGGCTAATATTTTGTTGTGTCTCTTGCAAGCTTTCCCTCTTTTGTTTTACTATTGTTTGCAAACTTGTCTTATTTTCCCTGCAAGACTATATGGTTTCGGTGGGCAAGGATGGTGTTTGCTTATTCTTTTAAATTCTTCTATGGCCCCTAGCATAGTGTCTTGCACATACCTGTTGAAAACGTGGTACTAAATTTAATGGAATATACCAGCTTTAGCATTTTGGCTGTAGTTTGCTGACACTCTGGGATGCAACATTGAAAACAGTCTGGAGTAGATGTGGTCAACTGGACTAAAGCTGTATATGCTGTTACGAGAAGGTAAATAAGATATATATGGAGAATTTTGGTGACAAAATGACTTTTAAACTCCTTGTCTGCAACATTTTCAATTTCTATAACAGAATAATAAAAAAATTTCAACTTCTATGACAGACTAATATAAATATATATATATAATACACATTGTGTGTTGTGTGTATGATTTTTGACTATATCTCTCCTCTGATCTAGTGCTGTAGGCATGTTCTTCACTATGCATATATACATATATGTCCCATGTGAGTTTAGCACTTGAATTGATGAAATGATGGTCCCCAGATGATCTTTACTAAGTGTTTTTAGAAACCATGAGAAATGTCTCACTTTGGTTTTGCCCACCTGTCCCCCTCATGAATTACAACTACCTTCTCTACTGTCCACGGTTCTCTCTCTCCTGTGCTCTCTTCATTAGTCTGACATTTTCTCTTTGCAAAGTAAAGCCCATTGACCTTGCTTCCCCTGGAAGTGTCACATCTTACAACTCACCTCTGTTAAGTCCATTTACAGAATTCACATTGATGCAGAATGAGTTCGTCAAGAGGAGAGACCTTGGACTTAAGAATCAAAAGTCCTGCATTCTAACCTACCCAGGTCCAACATGAACCAGCCTGGGGACCTTGGGCAAGACACACAGCCTTATTGGACCTCCTGGTGTTCCTTTATAACTTGGAGACAATGATTACAACTCCCTGAATCCCTCAGAGGATCTTGTGCTAAGCAAATAAGACAATGTTTGTAGAAAGTGTTTTGTATATTATACAAACATATCTACTATAAAGTACTTGTAAACCAAAAATTTCACTCAAATGTTAATGGATTTCCTTCTCCTTTAAGGCTGAAAAACATTCCATTGTATGTATATGTCCCATTTTCTTCATCCATTCATCTGTGTGTGGACATTGAGGTTGTTTCAATATTGTAGCTATTGTGAGTAATGTTGCAGTGAACATAGGACAGGTGTCTCCTCAAGATCCTTATTTCCATTCTTTTGGATATATATCCATAAGTGGGGCTGCTGGATCATATGGCAGTTCTATTTTTAATTTTTTGAGAAACCTTTGTACTGTTTTCCATAGTGGCTGCACCAGTTTACATTCCCACCAATAGTGCACAGGGTTTCAATTTCTCTGTGTCCTTACCAATACACATATTTAAAAAAAATAAGTCATGCTAACAGGTATGAGATGACATCTCAGTGTAGTTCAGACTAGCATTTCCCTG
This sequence comes from Phataginus tricuspis, assembly GCA_029783875.1. Taxonomy (NCBI): domain Eukaryota; kingdom Metazoa; phylum Chordata; class Mammalia; order Pholidota; family Manidae; genus Phataginus; species Phataginus tricuspis. The sequence goes on from JAQQAC010023241.1 coordinate 6,612,683, forward strand.
ACAATCCTGCCATTTGTGACAACAGGGATGAGCCTAAAGGATATTATGGTAAGTGAAATAAGCCAGCCATGGACCACTGCATGATTCCATTTATATGGGGTTTATGAACTGGCCAAGCTGTTAGAAGCAGAGAATACAAAAGCAGTTGTCATGGGCTGGGAAATTGGGGAAATGGGGAGTTGTTATTTAATGGGCAAAAGGTTTTAGTTATGCTAGATGGATAAATTCTAGATATCTGCTGTACAACATGGTGCCTTTGGTTAGCAATACAGCACTGTGCACTTAAACCTTTATTAAGAGGGTGTGGGTCTCATGTTAAGCATTATTATCACAAGACAAACAGAAACAAAGGGACATAAGGAAACTTTGGGACGTGCTGGGTATGTCTATCTTCTTGACTATGGTGATTGTATCATGGGTGTTTGCATATGTCCAAAGCCATCACACTGTACACATTAAATATGTGCAGTTCTTTATATATCAGTTATACATCAATAAAGCTGTTAAAAATGCTAATAAGAGAAGTAATAGTGCTACCACTAACAGCAGCAGCAAGAATAAAGAGAAGACAATTTAGAATATACATGGAATTTCAACACACTCCAAAGATGAAAATATACACAATTCAAAATGTTTCATCCCTATTCATGTTAGGGAAGGAACTATATATGTGTGTAAAATCTCCCCAGTGATTACTTGGTAAGAGAGCGGGCACCAGGGTGTGTGTAGCATCGATCAGACCATGATAATGGGCAACAACTCCTCCAATGCTTCTGGAAGGAAGGATGGATGATAAGGGGGAGAAAGTTGATGGATATGGTGCCAGATTGCTGGCTGGCTTCCCTGCTTCCTGGGAACCCCACATCATCGGGACACCCGAAACCTCTGCTGGGGAGGTGGTGAAGCACGAGCACCCACTGCGGGTGGCACAGCAGAGGTGGGGCAGAGGGAAGCATGTGCAGCCGAGCCAGGGCTACACATGGAAATAGTGGGAGAACAGTCCCTGGCCATGGGATTGAAATTCAGGTCAAGTTTCAGCAGTTTTCTTCAGGGCAGCTAGCGTCTGGCTCACAGTACAAAGTGCACGCGCTATCTCTCTGCCAACACCGCTCCCCATTTCTGCAAGTAGCCCTAGAATGTTCCATTTGTTCCTTCACTCGCCTTATATCTATCCAGTGCACCAGACCTGGAGAATTATTTATTCAACTATCAGCAGAAGTTATACATAATATGCACAAATCAGTCATCTTGAACCCTGTCAATTTTTTCCTCACCAATTTAGAATGGTTTCAGGGGAGCCTGGGCCACGTTCAGCATTTAAAACTATTAAATACAGCCCAATAATGGACTAGCATCCTAGCTGTTTCAAAAATAATTATAGATACCCTGTGCACTATTTATGTAGGACAAACAGTCTCACTTTAATGGGCAGCCATTTGTTTTGCCTTCAGGAAAGGTTTTGTTTTATTTACACAATCTGCCATGAGAACCATTAGGTCATGCAAGCTAAGGGTGATGGATGACGGAGTTTCCAGGGCATGGGGATCCCCAGCTGAATCATCTGAGTTCTGCACAGGGGTTCAATGTGCTCCCAAGGCTGTGTGTAGACTGAACAGCCTTGCTGGTTTCCATCATTTGCTGGATGTTTTTCTTGTGGTCTGCTCGCTCTGGCAGGAGAAATTCTGCTTGCCATCCTGGGTTTGTTGCCTGCTTTTGTTTTAATCAGGCTGTTGGGAGGAGCGAAAGGATTAGACAGGAGATTCTGAGGCAGGGAGGGACCAACTGATTCTACAGTTTAAGCAAGAAGACAAAAGGGGGCAGGAACATGGAGCCCCAATCCAGGTTTTCCTCACCTGCCAGGTAGCCTTTAAAAGATTCCCAAAGAAATTTGTCGTCGAGATATTGGTGACCCTCCTATACCTTTTTTAAAGGTATTATTGATATACACTCTTATGAAGGTTTCACATGAAAAAACAATGTGGTGACTACATTTACCCATATTATCAAGTCCCCACCCACACCCCAATGCAGTCACTGTCCGTCAGCCCTCCTACACCTTTTTATTCAGAAAACTTAAATGTGTCCTCCTATTAAATAAAATTATTTCTTCTCATAGACATACATTTGAAAGGATGATTTTGCTCAATATAGACTGATTCAGTTATGCTGTCTGATTTATGTTGGGTTTATGTTTTCCAGTTTGGACATTTACAATAATCGAATTAGTGATATGAGATAGGGGGTGGTGTTTAAAGCAGGGGAAAGTGGTGGAAGGGAGTAGAGAAAATAGAAGAGCGATGAATCAATGAGAACACAGAGCAGGGTGGCAATGGGAAGCCCCAAATCTATGTCGCCAAGTAGCACCACGAGGAGACCTGTTGGGAACAGGACCAGAGCTGTCAGTGAGAGTTGTAAGGAGACGTCCAGGCAGACAAGTGGAGCTGGGTTGGGGCCGTACGCAGGAGGAGGGGCGGGGACAAGATCAGGGAAGGGGTTGACGGGACCGTGAACCCAGAGGTAGGTATGAGATGAATAGATCTCAGGGAGGAGAGCAGCCGGCTAATCTCCGTAGCCAAGGGAGAAACCAGACTCAGACCTCAGGCCTCTATCCAAGCAGGACAGAGGGAGGTTTGTGACTGCAAAGTTCAAACAGCAGGCGGCTGGTGGAGGCTCGGGCAGCTTGGGAAAGCAAATCTGCAGCTTCACAGGAATGACAGCCCGGTTTCCTGAGCTGCCAGGTGGTCTCAGGTCACCAGCCAACGCCTGCTAGTGGAGAACAGAGGTAGTAGGTAAATACTGCCTTCTAGGCAATACTTTCACAATTTTGCCTCTTGTTTTATGTGTCTCCGGACATCCCACCTTCTCAAGAGCAAGGCTGTCTTAGTCTACTTTGTATTTCTGCCCCTCAGGCACAGTTCTTGGCACAGGTAGGTATTTAAGACGTTTAATTAAACGTATTAGATCAGGGACTGATTCAGGGACACAAACCAGGAGTTTTCAGAGGCAGAAGTCCTGCATCAGGGGACCATCAGGGGCAAGCTTGACTCAGCACTGGCCGCCGGCGTAGCTGACCTGGGACTTGTGCCATCACCAGGGTCAGAGCTGGGCCTAGAGCCTGCGGTGCGATCTACTTACAGACGGTGGTGGGGAGCCTCTGACTGTGGAGTGTGAAGAACAATGGCGGAGGGAATCTAATCATTAACTATGATGACTTTTTTTTTAACGACTATCTCAGGGGGTATAAAACCGAAAATGAGTGTATCAATTAACTTTGGTTGCATAAAAATCCACCCCAAACTTAGTGGTTTAAAGAACAAACATTTATTTCCCACGATTTTGTGGATTTGCCCAGTGGTACTAGCCCAGGCTGGAGCTTCTGGGCTGGGTGGTCTGCAGTGGCCTCAGCCACGTGTGTGACATTAGCTGACGCAGATCTGGGACAGTCGGTCTGAGCTGAAATGGCTCATCTCTGCTCCGTGTGGCCTCTCATCTCTCAGCAGGCTGCCTTGGACATTTCACACGGCAGTCAAAAAGTTCCAAGTCCCTCCTTAGACTTGCTATTGTCCCATCAGCTGAGGCAAGATAATAGCCAAGTCCAGATTCAAGGGGAAGAGGAATGGAGTCCAACCCCTTATGGTAGAAACTGCAAAAATCGAATGATGAAGAAATGAGTATACAGGAATGGGGAGCATGGGAAGTGTCGGGGTCTGGGGGTTGCCCCTGAGGTCTTGGGGCAACGCGAAGAGCAAAGAAGGTGCAGGAGTCATCTTGGAGGATGCTCAAAAGAAGCCACTTTATTCTTCATAAAGCTGTACTTTTTATACTGCTGTAGTGCTAATTCATGGTTACATAAATATTGAAGATGTGCATGTGTGTGGCCTTCATGGACAGGTGTCCGGCCTTAGAGACCCTTATCTACCTCCTTACTCATGTGTACAACACGCTGTGTTTTCAAGGTTTCTCAAGGGCAGACATGCCCAGGGTGAAGCAGTGGACAGCTGTCCGCATAGAACGGTAGGGAAAGTGTGTGTGTGGGGCTTCCCTATAGGAGGCCACCATTTGCAATCCACCACAGAATTTTTCTAGATACTGTTTATGGTTCAGTTTTATAGGTTTATATGGAACAGAAGAGAAGTAAGGGCAGAGGAGTAGAGACATTAAAGCAAAGAGGAGAATCTTTTTGTAGGAGGCTGAAAAACATAATCTGTAAAAGATATGTTTCCTGTAGAAACATAGGCAAGGTTTGGAATCTCCCTTGGCTAAGTAACAGATTTGTGTTAATCTTTCAGCTATTTCTGTAATTTTGGACCAATTAACTGGTGTCTGCTGAGCTTCTCCACTGTAGAATTTCTTTTTTCTTTCCATATTCTATACATTGGAATTGAGTCATTAAATCTTGCTCACACTCAAGAAGAGAGGAATTAAGGTGGAAGTATCAGCATATATTATATGGAATTCTCCTGTAAGTAAGAGTTGTCCCCTTTTCTTCTTATTTTTAGGTGTCTCTGGAGTATTAGCAATGTCCCCCCTTTCATTCCTGACATTGATTATTTGTGCTTTCTTTTCTTTCATTGATTAGTCTGTTCCACTTTATGAATTTCATAAATATTTTCAAAGAAACTAATTTTAGCTTTAAGGAAACTACTTCTAGATTTTTCTCTGTTGCACATCTGTTTTCTAGGTATTTTCTGTTCCTACACTCTTTATTTCTAATTTTCTATGTATTTTGTAGCTTTCTGAGTTGAATCATTAGTGCATTGGGTTTTGCAGTCTTTCTTCTTTGCTAATATACGTATCCAATGTTATAACTTTTCCACAAGCAAGGATTTAAATGCAGCCTGCAGTCTTATCTACCTTAGCATTCAGTTCAAAATATTTTCTAGTTTTCATTGTGATTTTTCCTTTGACCCATGTTTATTTAAGATCATTAGTTTGTAAATATTTGGAGATTTTTCTAGCTATGTTTTTGTTACTGATTTCTAGCTTATTCTACTATGGTGGGAAAACATAATCTATGAGATTTCAATACTCTGAAATGTTTAGAGACTTGCAGTTTACGGCCAATTTTAGCAAATGCTCCATGTGCAGGTTAAAAGAACAGGCATTTTATACCCATTGGGTGTTCTGTTCTATATATGTCAATCATGTCAAATATGTTCATTGTGTTGTTCAGCTTTTCTGTGTCTCTTCTGTCTGTTTTTCTATCAGTTAACAAGAGAGCTGTTAAAATCTCTATAAATGTGGCTTTTTCTACTTCCTCTTGTAAGTTCTGTTAGGTGTGATTTTACATATCGTTAGACTCTGTTATTAGGTGAATCTACATGTCAGATAGTTGCGTCTTTTTTTAGAATTGACCTTTATCTTCAGAAAATGTCCCTTTTATATCTAGAGAAGCTTTTTTGCTTAAAGCCCACCTTTTAATCTTAGTCAATCCACCCACCAGCTTTCTTTTGGTTAGTGTTTATGTAGTATATCCTGTAGTTTGTTTATTTTTACTTTTAAAGTTTCTTTGTCTTTCTTGTTGGTAGAATAGAGTGGGATTAAATGAAAATCCAGTATGACAGTCTTTTAACTGGAATACTTTAGGTATTTATACTTAATACAATATTGACACATCTGGGTTTATATCTATTTCTTTTCTATTTGTCCCATCTGTTCTTTGTCCTTTCTTTTTCCTTATTTCTTGACTTAGTTTTAGGTTAATCACATTGCTTTTTTATTATTCCATATTCCTTTTCATTTGCTTTATAATTGTAAATGGTTTTAGTATGCTTCTAATAGTTACTACAGAAATTGAAATATATATCTCCTCAAGGGTCTTTAGTCCTGTTTGGGACTATCTAGGATATACTCATAAGTAAGGAAGGGTAATCATAGACTGATTGTTCAAACCTGTAGCAAAGAGGGAAGTATTCATTTTTGAGAGTTAGAGGACAAATTATTCATAATCATGTTGGGACAGCAGATGTACACAGAGTCTGTCCTGGGCTACCTTCTTCCTACAGGCATTCTCTGCACAATACACTCATCGACAACACCACCATATAAAATCACTGAGCACTTATTTTAATCAAGAGGTGGTTCTAGGTGCTAGAGAGTCAGGTAAGGTATTATTTCTCCTCGCAGTACTTTGTCTTCTGTTTTTAAACCTTGACGTCCATATATCTGAGTCAAGCCCTCACATTCTTATAAGAAGTGTGTGTGTTGGGCTGGAGGGGAGAGAAAAGAGTCATAATGCAGACAGAACAGAAGGTGGGAGGAGGGCAAATCAGAAGACAAGGAACCCCATCAGGAATGCACACTGTGAGCAGTTTGAAAATTAGGAAGGGGAAAAATGTATCGTAGACAGTTAGGTGAAGGTTTTATAAGTTAAGGGAGAGATTATCTAGAAGGAAAAATAAAAACCAACCAGAGAGAGAGGTTTAGGACGCTACTGGGGTGGGAGGCAGAAGGAATAAGAGTAAGATTAGGATTCTTTAGGGAGGGGAGAGAGATGGAACTCAGACCTCTGCGAACACTCAGTTTGCCTGCTGACTGGGCCCTCGGGTTGGAGTGATACACACTCAGGAGGCTGCATATATATTTTGGAAACACTGTTTTCTCTCCTCAAATCATTATTTGAGCCAGTTGGTTATAAAAGATGCTTTTTGTTCACTACACTGAGAATAGCCAATAAACGGTATCAATTTACAAAACTCTTGTCTGCCTCAGGACATATAAAGAACTTGTGATCAATGTTCAGTGTTAACAGATCGGTAAGGAGCCCCGGAGCAGTGTGATATTTTTTCAGAGCTGCAAACTGTCAGTAAATTTTTACTGTGTGTGTGTGTGTGGGGGGTGGGTGTAGAAGCGTGCGCTGGCAGGTTTTTCTTCTTCCCATGCCCTACATGTCCGTACTGCTGAGGGATTAGTGACAGCACGTTTTTCTTTGTGGTTAATAGCATTATTTCAATCCCTGCTAGCTAAATGAGATAAACTCAAGGGACTAACCTTCTACTTCCACCCCAAGCCCTACCTGCCACCAGCCAGTATGCCAAGAATTGGAGTTTCCATAGCTCTGTTATTGAAGCTGCTTTTGAGAAAAATCCACTTTAACATCAGCGCCCATTTAACTTGGGTTTTCTTCTCTCCCCCCAAAACGTTTGCCAGGTTAGAAAAATGCAATAGCCTGTATCAAATAAAAAAGTTTTGAGTCGGTTCCTAAGAGATGTATCTGCTGCTTCAATTCAGAAGGACTGGTCATCCCACCTGAAGCTGCCGCGGTGGGTGAGAGCGAAGCTTGGCCTTCCCTGGATGGGCAGGGAGAGCTTTTGGTGAGGGAGTGTTAGGCCGCTGAGATTCTGTCTCCCTTCAGGTAAAATCACCCCAGTTTCCCTTCATCTGCACTAAAGTCACTGAAACCTTCGTCACTTCAGAAACTTTGTCGTGCAAAAAAGAGAGAAACCCAGCTCTCCACACTTCCCAGTTCCACTTGCCTTTAAGGACAGTTGGTTTTGTGGGGAGAGGATGGGAGGAGGAGAAAGCAGGACGGGGCAGATGGTCTGTCAAGGGAGATGGATGCCAAGCTATAAGGATCGTGGCGCATATATTTTCATGACAGTGTTAATTCCTTGAAAGACTCCATAAGGCTCCGTGCTGGCAGCTGTGGGAGTCCCTGGGGGGCTGTCACAAAAGCAGCCATACCAGGAAGGCCCAACTGTCTCTCCTCTTTCCTGATGGACACACACAGTTTCAGTAAGTAGCCTCTGGTTCACAGGGACCAGCGGCCTTTTCGTGTTTGAAGCCAGGTCCTCCTACCGGATTTCTCAGCTATGACGCAAGCCTGAACACAGGCTGAGCTAAGTTCCAGAATTTACTACTTTCTTGAAATAATTTTGAAAGGACTGGAATGTGTGTGTGTGTGTGTTTATTTTGTAGTTCTTCAAACAATATGAGTGCATATATTTATAGACAATTTAGTGAGTAAGGAAAAACTTTGGGGTAAAAAAGCATAATTTGAAAATTTAAGTTTGAAATAGTACACAGTTTCCAGCTTTCTGAGGAACACATATCAGTAACATTTGTGATCATATTACTTTTACATTGTGCAGAACTCGCTGTAGGAAGAAAGATTACACAGGTCCCTTTTTTATAAAGGAGTTATTTCTTGATGATACTACATTTTGTTTGGATATAGCTGAACTGTTAGAAAGGTGTGCTGTAATTTAAATGTTCACCACCAATATACACTGTATTGTGAGAGCATTGGAATGTTAACATTTTAGTCCTTGTATATTTATGATGATTTTGGTTACAAATGATAAATCTTAACTCAAATGAGCTTTGAAAAAAGGATAAATTTAGTGCAAGCATATGTGTGTATTTCCTATATTTGAATAAGGAGTTGAAAGGTTAAGTCACAGGGAATTGAGATACAGCCAGACTTTCAGAGTATCTGAAACCAGAGGTTTGAACAACTCCAGCATATTCTGCCATGTGTAGTTTCTTGTTTTTCTCAGTTTGCTTAATTCTTATCTGCTGAGCCAGTTTCCTACATATGGTGGGGAAGGTGGCTGTAATTACTTCTGAAGTTCACATGTTGTCATTCTCACCATCAGAAAAGGTGGTTCTAAGTTTGTAAGTCTCAGGGGAGAGATTTCATTCGTCCAGCTGAGTCAGATGTCCAACCAACCAACAATGGTGAAGAAAGCGAGGTATTACAGAGGCCAGATTTGGGTCACATGTCTTCCCTTGAACAAAAGAAGGAGGCCTGGGTCAGAATTGGCAAGAAGCTGGAAGCTGTCATGGATGTAAAGGGTGGTTTAGAGGAAGGTTCCCATCGAAGAAGAAAGGGTACACTGGGAGACTGTATCATAAATGCCCCTTGAGGTCCATGCTACTAGAAATAGTTGAAAGATATGGGTCATATGGAAAAGAAGGGAAAGTTATAGCATCATTTGTTTGACCATATTTATAAAACTTCATATGCTTTGCATTCTGTTCCTATAGGGCATGGATAGATTTTCTAAATTTAGCACCACAGGAAAAGAGTTTACTTCCTTGAAGATATAGGGATGTTGTTGTAATGTTTCCTCTAGCCCTCCAACCCAGGTTTCTGTAGTATTGTTTCACTTATATAGCTTGTGTAGAAGTGAAATGATTAAGCACCTCTCCAGCTAACCATTTGGAAGGAACGTGGAGAGGAGGGTTTTCACAAGAAGAGACAGGAACAGAATGAGAATGGAACCGAACTTCCCTGAACTGAAGAAAAATGTGATTCTGCAGGCTGAAAGTACTTAGGCAGTTTTCCAAGCAGGACTGATGAGGAAAGTCACAGGTACATTTCCCAGGGAAGTCTGGGAACTCAAAGGGTGAAGAAAGTATTAATTTACAGACAAAAAGAACAAGTGTGTGTGTCATTAGGTCCTTTCTCAACCCTGAGATCTGTAAGTTGTAGAACGAACATTGAAAGAAAGAATTATATCACAATAACCTTACCCAGGCCAAGTATATTCACTTCTCAGGAGAAAAAGAGATCTTCACAGATAGGTAAGAATTCAGTCAGAAAGTTATCTGTACACCTCATGTGATAAAAATACTAGGAAAAGTTTTTAAGCATCAAATTAACCAGAGACCCCCAGACAAGAAAAGATGCGTAGGAGAGGGGGCAGTAGGTATAATGAATGTACCAGCCTGCCTGCTTTTTTATCTATGTAGGAATGACACGAAGAGTAACTTGTTTTAGAACAAAAGGGTGTGTCACCTTTACAATGGAGAAGAATGGCAAGTGTCACCTTAACTAAATAATCAAAACTTAGTGTCTCTGATAATGTGATGAATTAAAATATGGGCCTCCAGATGTGATGTACAAAGAATGACACGCTCATCTATACAATATTTTTGTCTAAATGCTTTACCCGAATCTATTCAAGAGGAAACAATCAAGCAAATCCATGTAGCGAAACATTTTTACCAGCAAAAAAAAATGTCAACTCATGGAAGGTCAAAAAAACAGGACAAGAGAAATATGTTTAAAGAGATGTGGTGACGAAATGCAGTGCATGATCAATGGACTGTTATTGGATTAAAAATCCTCCGACTATAAGGACATTCTTGGGACAGTTAAGGAATTTTTCAAAGGGCTGGATATTAAATACTATTGCTTTATCACTACTAAATTTCTTAAGGGTGGCGTTGTCTTCCGGTTATATAAGAGAATGTCTTTATTCTTAGGAGATGCATGCTCAACTACTCAGAGTTAACATCACACCTGCAAATCATTCAGTGAAGATAAATATGTAGTATGTGTGCATCTCTACGGGAGAGAGAGAAAACAAGAAAGAGAGAGACCGTGTCTGGCAAATACTAACAAACAGTGAATATAGATGAAAGATGTATGGATATTCATTATGATATTCTTCCAACACTTCTGGCAGGCCTGACATTTTTGAAAATAAAAGTTTTGGAGGAAAAAGAAGAGAGATGTTGTAAAGGGAACTTAAAAAAAAATCTCTATTTGGGGGGCACCTGCAGCCTCCAGGTCCTTCAAGAAAACTGCAGTCAGCCCCAAGACATGTGTTTAATTAGAAGCTTGACCCTCAGGCTGCAGCTAGGAAGATAACCCAAAAGACTAGGGGTGCATTTTAGTCTGCTGTCTCTGCTGTGTCCTGGGATGGTAGCTGGTTAAGAACGCTTTCTCTGTTTGTTACAGCCCTGTAGGACCGGAAAGTGTAAGTCCCATTGGCCAGCAGAGCCGGGCAACCAAGAGGCAATCCCCTGGTCGGCAGCCACTAAACTGGGGCTCCAGACAAATGTGCACCCTTCGGACGGGACGTGCCAGGGCCCTGCAGGGAGGCAGAGGGAGAGAGCACAGATAGTACCTGAAGCCACATCTTTGAAGCTTATTTCAGTGGCCCCTAGATGTGTGTTAAATTAGATGCCTGCTCCTCCGGCTGAGCTTTAAGAGGACTAAATAAGCCCCTTTCACAGAAAGACTGCGAGCATTTCCATGGGCCCCGGCGCTGGGCCCTGGGCTGGGTGAGCCCATGCCAGCCCTTTAAGAACTGATTCTCAAGTCCTCTGCCCTTGTGGGTCTCCTGTCTGTAAATCTCACTGGCTTTCAAACCTAGACATTTTGGGTGCTTTTCTCTCAGTTCTGGTCTTAAAAGTTGAGGTGCCAGATGGGCTCAAACCCTTTGCTCCTCAGGGAGAAGCTCAGGGTGGTGGGTGCCCTCCGGATTGTGGGTTGAGGTGCCAGGCAGGGGTGGGCTTTACGGCAGGGTCGTGTCTTAGCCTCTCCTACCTGCTTGATGTGGGTTTTTTTTCTCATTTGCCTGATAAATAGTTGTCACTCAGCTTCTTTCTGGGTTTCTTTGAGAGGAAATTGATCCGTATGTAACTGCTTCTGTGGGAAGAGGTGAGTTGAGGACCCTTTTATGTCACCATCTTGAGCTGGACTGAAATGTGTCTGCCTTTAAGTGCTAGAGAAAGTAATCATTAGTAGAATGAAAAAAATATGGTAGAAATTCTAAGTTAGTTGTGATTATTGTCCCAATAAGGTTCAAATAACATTTTGGCAAATATGTCAAATAATATACTGAGAAATAAGATCGGGTAACCAAAGAACAGAAATGGAGAAAGGAGAATAAAAAATTAATATACAGGCTTATGGAAAGAACAAAACCTGGTGAATAAGACTGTGAATTCTTCATTTGAAATAACAATTGGTAAGGCAGGGAATATGAGATAACAAAAACCTACGGCCCTCTGTTACGGATCCAGTATTAGCACAAAGAAGTCTGTAGGTATAGCCCTTTATATGTCCAGAAGATCATGCAAAACCCTTTGGTTTTTATTTCCATTGTCTCACCTTTCAGTCTAAATAGGTTCACTGGACTTGGGGGCTCTGGCATCTTGTCTTGTTTTGATCTTCTTCTTTTCCTCACTTTCCCCCATATTCCCCGTACCTCATGGTCTTGGCTTTATCCTCAAGGCAGGACCAGCTACATAACTGATGGGGCCCGGTGAAAACAAAAATGCAGCTCTCCTAATTAAAAAGTTAGTAAGAATTTCAAGCTAGTAGTAACAGAGGCATTCAGCCAAAGCAGGGTGGGGCCGGGAGTGGCCGCACAGGTTGCAGGCCCGTGAAGAGAAGCCTGCCCCCAGGTTCCGAGCACGTTGCGCGTACCCCATCCTCCAGGACTGCCCACAGGATCTTACCATGCACCTAAGTGGGGGGCTTCAGGTCTCTGAGACCAACCCAAGTAGGAGACAGATCTTTCCCCTCCTCGTGTGGGTCACCCCTCCTGGTATAACTCACCTGGTTGTTACGCTCACATCCTCATACAAAACACCCCTCCCGACCGGGGTGGGTAAGGAAGGAGTAGTCAGGTGGAGTCAGAGTTTTGGTCTGTTGAAAACCATGGTGAAGAAATTGCAGACTAAGTTACATAGGATTTAAAGCATTCCATTCTCCATTTCCTCTCCTGTTATAGAAAAAATGGGGGGGGGGTAGTTAATTGAGCTATTCGAGGGTTATCCCTGTTTGCTTTGATGGTGATGAGGCATTTGGCTACTACAATGGGATTTTATTTAGATGGCAGCTCATTAAGGTAAAGAAAGAGTACATTTCAGGTTTATAAAGTCATTTTATGTCAATTGCCTAATCACTGATCGAAGATACTCCATAAAACCAAGCCTATCGCCTGATTGCATTATATAGCTTGTGCACACTTCGCATATGAAAAGTTCAGATTTTTAAACCCCTCACAGAGAAATTTTGTTGGCAACGTCTCATAACGACTCATTGACCATCTAGATCTATGCCTGCGCTGCCTCACGGTAGCTGTTGGTTATGTAGCGATCAATAGCCTTCACGCTCTTTTCTCAGCACATTAAGGAGCTCTTACAGGCTGGCTGGTTGCTCGTTATGCTGAATCACCAAGAAGCACGCTATTGTCCCTTGAGGGCCCGGGCAGGTCTCCCTCCCCGCAGGGCCTCTTGCCATGTGCTCTGATTGTCCAGGTGTATCACTGAGCACAGGTGGGATTGGTTTTGGAGACAGAGAAATTATTTAAAGGCCAGTCCCGGTGTGGAGACAGTAGAGTGTAATGCGAAGCGTGAACTTTAGAACTATATGAAACTGGCTCTGTCAATCAACTTTCTTCCCACCCTTGTTATTATGAATGCAACTGGGAATTTGGCAAAAATTTGAATACTAGAGCAAATGATAAAGTCAAAAAGCAAGTCTCCATCCCGTCTTAGTGCATAGAGATAATCCTCTTAACTATTCTTTGGTTGAGTTCTACTCGTTTCTTCAGGAACCCTAAATAGTATTATACATTTAGGTATCTGTTTGTCAATTTTAAACATTGCCTATTGATTACCCTACCAGACTAACTACTCTCCCCTCATTGTCATTGGTTAAATGACATCAATTCTACCGGTTGACTTTAATAGGTTTCTTACCTAGCCAACCGAGTAACAACAGCAAACATCTACCACATAGACTTGCTGTAGAAATTAAATGAGATAACGTATGTAAGACATTTATCACGGTGGCTGCGGGGGAGCGAGGATGCAAGTAGACAGTAGTGTCTGTGCCAGCTCGGGGCCTGTGTGTCCTTAGATCCCGCCTCACTCTCCCCTGTGGCTCTGCTAACCCCTGGGGGCTGTGCTTCCAGGGCCAGGTGTCTGCTGATTTCAGATTGGACAGAGGGGCAGCCTGTTTCTCCTCCTCCCTCTCTGCCTCGTGGGCACTTCTCACAGTTCTTTTGTCTTTCCAGGAATTCAGCCCCAAAGGCCATGCCGCTCTTGTTCCAGATTCTTCTGGGTGACAAGATCCCTTAGTCTCATCGCCAATAACCGCCTCATGGTTTTGTACGTGGCAGTGGCGTCCTGGGACCGCTAATTTGTCGGCTGCCTTATTATTCCTTGGTTGGCTGCTTAGACTCTCTGTTTTCATCAGAATTTACCTTAAGGAACTGACTCAGATGATCATAGAAGCTGACAAGTTTGAAATCTATAGGGTGGGCAAGCACACTGAAGACCTGGGAAGACTCAAGGTCGTAGTGAGTCTGGAGGCAGAATTCCTCCTCCTGAGAGGACCTCGGTCTTTTCTCCTTAACTGATTGCACGAGGCCCACCCACATTATGAAGGTAATCTGCTTTACTCAAAGCCTGCTGATTTAAATGTTATTCTCTTTTAAAGAAATGCCTTTACTGCAACATCCAGATTGGCATTTGACCAAATATCTGGGCACTGTGGCCTCGTCAAATTTACGTGTAAAATTAACCATCACAAACATAGAGAATGCATGAAAGGTTTAGATATGATCGAAGATAATGAGTAAATGTTAACTTCAACAACCTAACAATGGCAACTTAGCTGACAGAACGTGGAAGATGGCAAGGTGGAGGAGAGGTGGTTGGAATTGTGACCTCAAGGGGAGCGGCAGGGGACTGTCCCAAATTGAAGGATCAAGAAGCAGAAGCTTAATATGTACAAAAAATAAATATATAACAGCTCGAATTTTGAAAGAGGAATGGGAGAGGAGAATGTTAGTGTGAACCAGAAAAATTCTGATTTTTTTCTCGTATAGAGTCAATGTGTGGGTTTACAAATGTGGTATTAGCATATTATTTAGATCGGGGGTTACAAACTGGCTGCTCATGGACTAGATCCGTTAGGCAAATGAGAGTTTTAGTGTAGAGAGTATTTGTTTTTTTAGTTGGAAATTACCCAAAGTACGTACTCTCCATTCGTTACAGTCTAGACTGCTTTAAGAGAGTAGGGCCTTATGCATAGCCCAGTCTAAAATTTTTGTTACCTGATTGGTCTATGTAAGTTTTGTGCTTACAACTCTGATTTAGAGTTAGGGAAATGACTATCATGTCTAAAGAAAAAAATCGTTAGGAAAGGTTGCCTCTAGGGACTTGGGGTGAAGAGAAGTGGGGCAGGAGACAGCTGTTCTGTATCATATGCTTTTCTTTTTAAGCTCTATGTGATTATGTGACTTTAATTAAAAAAATCACTTTAATACAAATAAGGGAAATAAGGGCCTGGAGAACAGTTAGGGAACAGTAATTGTACTCCTTAGAAAAAATGGAGGAGAAATAAATGGAGGAAGAAAAGTAAGAAAAAAGAAATAAAATGGGATTGCCGCTTGGAAGATTCTTGTAATAGGACTAAGATGTGAGTGTCCTGTGATGGCCCTCTTGGCTTATTGGGGAGCAGGTCTTCTGCATGCCGTGGTGCGTCTTTACTCTTGACGCCCACCCCGAGCTCCAGGCTACTCCTTACATCAGGAGCAAGCGGCCTGGCGTCCTCTTCAGAGAAACACAGCTGGTTGTTTGATCTGGAATATTGTTGGCCTATTTATAACTCCAAGTGGATACCACTCAAACCTGTAGATTTCTCAGGGTTACACAGTGAATCCATGTGAAGTCTTCTACTAGAACTTGAGACTTCTTTTCAACAATACAGTTATTAATCCACATTTATGAAACATGTACAATTCATTGAAACAGCCTTACATAAAATAAGTCTGCCATTATCCTGAGGATAAATCTAATCAACTAATTCAAATTAGCTTAACTAAAGAATATTGATAATGAAATCTTAATGCTAAGCTATTCACTGATATTACCACTGGGGAAATTTTTTGAAAGCCCTGACGTGATGAGATAATGTCACTAATAATAATGTCACAGCATGGAATGAATTGTAGTTAGGCAAAAAGGATGAAATGTAAATGTTAAATTGATAATAGATTCATTATGACATCAGTGATACAGCTCTGTGCATAGTGATTTTACAGCTATTTTATGAGAATTTATGAGCACTAAATGGCTCTAATTGCAAATCCTTTAACATTTTTGCAACAGGGTAATATTTTGAAAATCATTAATTTGCTTTTTTTCTTTTCTGTATTGTGTTAGTGTAAGACCCTTTAGAGGAGTCACCATTCATCCTCTGGCTTTATAAACAGGATCTGCTGCAAGAAAATAAAATTGCAAGACAGGCACTGATTTTCTAGATTTATTTGTCCCTACATCAGCATCTCACCATCCAAGGCCGGGGACCCTGCATTTAGCGTCCTCCGTAAGAGTCCTGTACTGAGTTAATTCTGTATCCACCAAAGTGTATGTACTGTATTCTTGGGAAGTTATCGCTATGCAACCACTGTTCAACAGCAAAGTACAGTGGTTGTTAATTAGTTACAATGCTTTACGACACATGAGTAACAGTAAACACCATCTACTTAATGTTGTCTAGAAAAATTGTGGGGTCTCTCAGCGCTGAGTATCTACTAATTGTCAAGGTGAAAGGATTAAAGATTGTGGCCTCCAAAGAAGACTGTATCTGGAGGATTTTACTGGGAACCTGATCATAGATGACACCATCATGTTAATTTAATTTACAAAAGAAGGTACAGCACTAATTATGAAAACCTAAAAGCTAGCCGTTTCTCCTTTCGAGCAATGTTAATAGAATGATCTATACTGGCTTATCATTAGGGTTTACCTTTCATGTGAGCAGCTGAATTCAATTTTCTCTCTTCATCTTTTTCTTGTACCGTCCTCTGTGCTCATATTCTACCAGCCATACCTGTAATGGTTTTAACATCGATTTTTTCCTTAATAAATAATTTCATTAGAATTTTTAAAAAGTATTTCTTATACATTTAT
Source organism: Phataginus tricuspis (assembly GCA_029783875.1). Classification (NCBI taxonomy): domain Eukaryota; kingdom Metazoa; phylum Chordata; class Mammalia; order Pholidota; family Manidae; genus Phataginus; species Phataginus tricuspis. Next base: position 6,629,351 of record JAQQAC010023241.1, read on the forward strand.
TAACTAGAATTCTTCTAGAGAGCCTTTCTTTATCAACAGAGGCAGTTGGTTATCCTAAAGTTCACTTCTTACTGAACTGCTTACTTTTTTGTTCTTTAATTACCAATTTTCAGATTGAGGAATTGGTTCAATAGCCCCTTACAGGGTGAAAAATGATATTTTTCTGACTTTTGTGAGTGTCACTATGTCCCCATGCAGGTACATAGACTCCACATGTTATACAATCCTGCTATTCTTTTCATGATCAAATTGTCATTATTTCAGCCACCTGGAGCCCCTTCAAGCTGTCCACTGTGTCCCTTTGGCCAGCATTAAAAGTTTCTATGTCTTCTCACCCATTAATATGTACTAAGCTCACCGTTTCCCTCCTGCCCTAGGTATAAAATCAGCCATTTATCCAAGAAAGCCTGTTCTGTTTTAGTATGAAAAACACTGGAGATGAAAATCTGTATGAAGGTGGGTCATGCTGTTGAGGTGACATGGCTAGATGCCATTTCATGGAACTGAGAAAAGAGTTTCTTTAGAAATCATGAGCTCGTACTGATAATTTTCAATTTCGACCTTCCAATGTTTAAATTTTTCTTTTTGACATGAACAGAATTAGTTATTTTGTTTCTTCCCACAATATAGAAGAAATAGTATAAAAATAACAAGAAATATTGTTACTAACAGTAACTCTATAAGGTTTACTCTACTGAAACTCTAGTGAAATTTGAAATTTCATTATAGTTCTTTCCAGTCGCAGACAACATCCAACTAAATATGTATAAAGTACAAAAAAATTATTTAGTTAGGTTAACAATTAGCTATTTGGTTAGATTAATTTGTTTTACCTTGTTCTTAATCTTAGTTTTTTTAAGGTAACTCTTTTTTGTTAATTTCCATTTTGAAACAATTTCAGACATAGAAAACATTTTTAAATAGTACAAAGAATTTCATATATCCTACAGCTGAATTCCTCAAATAATAAAAATTCATCTCACTTACTTTATTATTTAAAAAATTCTCTCTATACACATATTTAAACATATTTTTCCTGATCCATGTGAGGGTGAGTTGCTGATGTAATGCCCCTTTCCCACTAAACGTTTCCCAAGAGCAAGGACATTCTCACCCTCATGCTGTGTCCACTTGTGGATGTCGCACCTCACTGTCATGCCATTGTAGCCTCTGGTCTGTCACAATTTGTCACAAAGTCTTTTCTTATTTTAATGTTCTTGACATTTTGGAAGAACACTGGTAATTTATTTTGTAGAACATCCCTCAGATTGGGTTTGTGTGATGTTTCTTCATCATTTCATCTACATTATGTATTAAAAGAAAAGAAAATAAAAGAAAAAAGGAAAGGAAAGGAAGGAAAGGAAGGGAAGGGAAGGGGAGGGGAGAGGAGGGGAGGGGAGGGGGGAGGGAGGAAGGGGGGATGGGAGGG
>JAQQAC010023241.1:6635779-6731290 GCA_029783875.1 Phataginus tricuspis
GGAGGGAGGAGGAAGGAAGGGGGGAGGGGAGGGGAGGAAAGGAAAGGAAAGAAAAAACAGCTGGAGTCCCAGACAAGTGCTGCTGTGTCCTTGCAGGGCATCACGTCAGGACGAACAGGATGCTTCCTATCCCGTCACAGGGGCGTTGACTTTAGGTACTGGGTAAGGGCTAAGTCTGCTGAGTTTTTCTACTGCAAAATTAACATTTTTTCCCTTTTGTGATTAATAGGCATATTGTGAAGAGATGCTTTAAGACTGTGTAAATATTGTGTTTATCACTGAAGTTTTATTCACTTGTTTTAGCAAAAAGTGATGATTTTTGCCTAAAGTAATTTTTTTATTTGTGGCCTGATAGTTATTGTCTCATCCCATTGTTCTCTCTGCATTAATTAGTTGGCATTCTACTATAGGAACAAGCTTTTCTTCTTCTCCTTCTATTTGTTTATGCATGGATTCTTTTTTTTACTTCTTTTTTTTATTTTGGTAGCATTGATGTACAATTACATGAGCAACATTACGGTTACTAGTCTCCCCCCATTATCAGGTCCCCACCATAAACCCCATTACAGTTACTGTCCATCAGTGTAGTAAGATGCTAGAGTCACTACTTGTCTTCTCTGTGCTGTACTGCCTTCCCCATGATCCCACCCCACATTATGTGTGCTAATCGTAATGCCCCTTACTCCTCTTATCCCTCCCTTCCCACCCATCTTCCCCAGTCCCTTTCCCTTTAATAACTATTAGTCCATTCTTGGGTTCTGTGAGTCAGCTGCTGTTTTGTTCCTTCAGTTTTTTCTTTTTTCTTATGCTCCACAGATAAGTGAAATCATTTGATACTTGTCTTTCTCCCCCTGGCTTATTTCACTGAGCATAATACCCTTTAGCTCCATCCATGTTGTTGCAAATGGTAGGATTTGTTTTCTTCTTATGGCTGAATAATATTCCATTGTGTATATGTACCACATCTTCTTAATCCATTCATCTACTGATGGACACTTAGGTTGCTTCCATTTCTTGGCTATTGTAAATAGTGCTGCAATAAACACACGGGTGCAACTGTCTTTCTGAAACTGGGCTGCTGAATTCTCAGGGTAAATTCCAAGGAGTGGGAAACCTGGGTCAAATGGTATTTCTATTTTGAGTTTTTTGAGGAACCTCCATACTGCTTTCTACAATGGTTGAACTAATTTGCATTCCCACCAGCAGTGTAGGAAGGTTCCCTTTTCTCTACATCCTTGCCAACATTTGTTGTTGTTTGTGTTCTGGATGCTGGCCATCCTCACTGGTGTGAGGTGATATCTCATTGTGGTTTTAATCTGCATTCCTCTGATGATTAGGGATGTGGAGCATCTTTTCATGTGCCTGTTGGCCATCTGAATTTTTTCTTTGGAGAACTGTCTGTTCAGATCATCTGCCCATTTTTTAATTGAATTATTTGCTTTTTGTTTGTTGTGGTGTGTGAACTCTTTGTGTATTTTGGATGCCAACCCCTTATCGGATATGTGATTTATGAATATATTCTCCCATACTGTAGGATGCCTTTTTGTTCTACTGATGGTGTCCTTTGCTGTACAGAAGCTTTTTAGTTTTATCTAGTCCCATTTGTTCATTTTTGCTTGTTTCCCTTGCCCGTGGAGATATGTTCATGAAGAAGTTGTTCATATTTATATTCAAGAGAGTTTTGCCTATGTTTTCTTCTAAGAGTTCTATGGTTTCATGACTTACATTCAGGTCTTGATCCGTTTTGAGTTTAATTTTGCGTATGGAGTTAGACAGTAATCCAGTTTTATTCTCTTACATGTAGCTGTCCAGTTTTGCCAACACCAGCTGTTGAAGAGGCTGTCATTTCCCCATTGTATATCCATGGCTCATTTATCATACATTAATTGACCATATATGCTTGGGTTAATATCTGGACTCTCTATTCAGTTCCACTGGTCTATGGGTCTGTTCTTGGGCCAGTACCAAATTGTCTTGATTACTGTGGCTTTGTAGTAGAGCTTGAAGTCAGGGAGCATAATTCCCTCTGCTTTATTCTTCCTTCTCAGGATTGCTTTGCTTTTCAGGGTCTTTTGTGGTTCCATATGAATTTTAGAACTATTTGTTCCAGTTCATTGAAGAAGCTGTTGGTATTTTGATAGGGAATGCATGGAATCTGTAGATTGCTTTAGGCAGGCTGGCCATTTTGACAATATTAATTCTTCCTACCCAAGAGCATGGGATGAATTTCCATTTATTAGTGTCCTCTTTAATTTCTCTTAAGAGTGTCCTGTAGTTTTCAGGGTATAGGTCTTTCACTTCCTTGGTTAAGTTTACTCCTAAGTATTTTATTCTTTTTGATACAATTGTGAATGGAATTGTTTTTCTGATTTCTCTTTCTGCTAGTTCATCATTAGTATATAGGAATGCAACAGATTTCTATGCATTAAATTTGTATCCTGCAACTTTGCTGAATTCAGATATTAGTTCTAGTAGTTTTGGAGTGGATTCTTTAGGTTTTTTTAATTACAATATCATGTCATCTGCAAACAGTGACAGTTTGACTTGTTCCCTGCCAATCTGGATGCCTTTTATTTCTTTGTGTTGCCTGATTGCCGTGGCTAGGACCTCTAGAACTATGTTGAATAAAAGCAGGGAGAGTGGGCATCCCTGTCTTGTTCCTGATCTTATGGAAAAAGCTTTCAGCTTCTTGCTGTTAAGTATGATGTTGGCTGTGGGTTTGTCATATATGGCCTTTATGATGTTGAGGTACTTGCCCCCTATACCCATATTGTTGGGAGTTTTTATCATGAATCAATGTTGAATTTTATCGAGTGCTTTTTCAGCATCTATGGAGAAGGTCATGTGATTTTTGTTGATGTGGTGGATCATGTTGATGGATTTTCGAATGTTGTACCATCCTTGCATCCCTGGGATGAATCCCAATTGATCATCTTGATGTATTTTTGAATTTGGTTTGCTAATATTTTGTTGAGTATTTTTGCATCTATGTTCATCAGGGATATTTGTCTGTAGTTTTCCTTTTTTGTGGTGTCTTTGCCTGGTTTTCGTATTAGAGTGATGCTGGCTTCATAGAGTGAGTTTGGAAGTACTCTCGTCTCCTATTTTTTGGAAAACTTTTTGGAGAATGGATATTATGTCTTCTCTAAATGTCTGATGAATTCAGCAGTGAATTCATCTGGTCCAGGAATTGTGTTCTTAGGTAGTTTTTTGATTACTAAATCAATTTAGTTGCTCGTAATTGGTCTATTTAGATTTTCTGTTTATTCCTGGGTCAGTCTTGGAAGGTTGTATTTTTCTAGAAAGTTGTCCATTTCCTCTAGGTTATCCAGTTTGTTAGCATATAGTTTTTCATAGTATTCTCTAATAATTCTTTATATTTCTGTGGTGTCCATTCTGATTTTTCCTTTCTCACTTCTGATTCTGTTTATGTGTGTCAATTCTCTTTTTTTCTTGGTAAGTATGGCTATGGGTTTATCTATTTTGTTTATTTTCTCAAAGAACCAGCTCTTGGTTTCATTAATTTTTTCTATTGTTTTATTTTTCTCAATTTTATTTATTTCTTCTCTGATCGTTATTATGTCCCTCCTTCTGCTGACAAGTGGGCCTCATTTGTTCTTCTTTTCCAGTTTCAATAATTGTGAATTTAGACTATTCATTTAGGATTGTACTTACTTCTTTAAATAGGTGTAGATTGCTATATACTTTCCTCTTAGAACTGCCTTCGCTGCATCCCACAGAAGTTGGGGCTTTGTGCTGTTGTTTTTATTTGTCTCCATATATTGCTTGATCTCTGTTTTAACTTGGTCATTGATCTGTTGATTATTTAGGAGCATGTTGTTAAGCCTCTATGTGTTTGTGAGCTTTTTTGTTTTCTTTGCACAATTTATTTCTAGTTTTATACCTTTGTGATCTGAAAAGTTGGTTGGTATAATTTCAATCTTTTTGAATTTACTGAGGCTCTTTTTGTGGCATAATATGTGGTCTATTCTGGAAAATGTTCCATGTGCATATTCATGGATTTTTATTTTATTCAACATGTCATATTATCACTTATTTATTTTGATACTCAATTTTTCCCAGAATGGTTAGTGGGAGTGCCTTCAAAGTGATGTCTCTATTCTTTTGACATATCCCCATTATTATTTTTAGCATTTTCCTTTTCAGTTTTAGCTTTTCTGAATCTCTTTTTTTTTAGGCGTGTTTCTTTTCTTCACATATAGTTGGGTCTTACTTTGAGATCCAAAAAGAAAATATTTTTATTTTAACAGGTAAGTTATGCCCATGGATATTTATTGATATGACTGATTTATCTCAGTTTCTCATATGCTTGTATGTTAGTGTTATTATGGTATATTTGCTATATTTCTTTGTATGAAGTGTTTCTCTGAAGTTTTACTTAAAAAAAATTTCCTCAGGTATTAAAGGTGCTTTGCATTTTTCTGTTAATGGTTATCTTTGTGTTTATATTCTCTTTAATGTCCTTGCTTTCATGTCTTAATTTAACCTGCTATCCTATTTGAAGTCTTTGATAGTATGTTTGAAAGCCTATCTCTTGCCTATACAATAAGCAATGAACTGTTCAATTTTCCTTTTTCCTGCTTCTTTTTCTCCTTTTAAAAAAGTTGCTTTATTTGTATTTATCAGGGCCTATAACACATAGCATGTTACTTATAATATATAACATTATTCTACTTCATATGATGCAAAAGTAGGTTCAGAATCCATCATTTTAGACTTCCTTCTCCAAGTTGAAACATCAGCCCTTTGAGGACATAATCTCTGAATAATATCACACTTTGTATCTATGTAAATGTATGATTGTATATTTCACATCTTGCCCAGGAAGGGAGTTTAAGAGCCTTACTGGCAGGCAAAAAGGGAGTGAAGAGAAAATCCAGCATACACTGTACTGTGGGAATGATATAAATCTTAAGAAATAGTCCAACCTCAGTGAAGCAACTGAGAGTCATATAATATTATAGCCCAAGTGGATTAAGGCATATTGGAATTTCAGTCATATGCATATTGATAAGGGGGAAAAAGACAACAGATGTTTATTGAGTACTTATGACCTTTTCTAAGTTTTGGGAATATAGCAATGAAAAGAAACAATATCCCTTGCTTAATGAAATTTACATTCTAGTGAAGAGCCAGGAAATAAATACTTAAATGAATACTGTATATGAATACATAGACAATCATTGCAAGAGCAAATGTGGAGGAGTAATTTAAAAGCATATTGGAAAAGGGGGGACAAAATAATTGGTGGAGAGTAGAACCTATTTAGATTTAAAAAATTTTAATTTTTATGACTTTAAATTGAACTTCTTTGAACATAATATCTGAAATACCCATGTAGCCTTGCTTGGAGAAATATTCTTGAACATTTATTTATACCTTCATTTTCTTGTAAGTATTTATTGATTGCCCAGTATATAGCAGGCATTTTTATTTTATTTATCCCTTTTATTTTATGTTTCTTATTAGTCAATAAAAATCATTAACATTTTGGATATTATGCAAAACAGAGTTAGTAACTTTATTACAAAATCAGCCAGGCTGTTTTTTGTCTTTTTCGATTACTTGAGTTTGCTCATAAGAAATCATATCGAGACTCTTAACTGCCCTTTCTTTCTCTATGAAAGATTAAAATGACAATATGATCACACTTATCATGCCAACAGCAATGAGTAAAGTATTCAATAGCAAAGGGTAAGGAAGAATGACTTTAATTTCATGAGGTCATTAAGGCTGGCTATTTGTTTTCAATAACTTACTCATGATACAGGCTAAAACACATTCACTACTATGCAGTTGTGCTGATTTTGGTTTTATTGAAAATACTGAGGTAGCATGCAGCAAAGCCTGGCAGAAAAAGGTCTAACGAAGGCAGAATTCTCTTATGATTGCTGCCTACCTTGATTGTTTTAATATAATGGATGTACTGAATTCAGCCGTTGATATATATTATAACACTACTAGAAGATGATTATAACTTGAGATCTTATGTGTGTTTTAATATGACTTGATGTAAATGGTTGAATCAGACTCTGTAGTAATAAACCATATAATTTGTATACAGTGGATTATAAAAGATATAGAGAGGATTCTGACCATGTATGAGTTCCAGGCTAGGACCACGTTTCTGAAGAAAATCAGAAGGAACTGGAATTTATGATTTTCTTTGAGGCTCATGAAGGCCAGTGAACTTTTAGTACATGCACAGCAGTCAAACAAACAAACAAACAAACAAACAAACACGTGGGCAGCCCTTTTTGTTCTCCATGGCCTCTCCTCCTTCTTGGGTCTTAAAGCCGGAGCAGCTGGTTTGGAAGCTCTGTTGACAGGTGCATGTGATGGAGTGAGCTCTCTTCTCAGGGGCCTCTTGGGTGACTGGGTTCTTGTGGGTCCCCTTTCTAGTCAAAGGGCACACCCAGGTCTGCAGTCTCAATAGACAGTCAGACACGCCACGTTCCCGATCTGTTTGACTCAGGGTAGAAGTTAAGCTTTTAATACTAAATTCCTATATTACCTAAGCCCACTATGATAAGAGCTGTTTTCGTGTAATAAAAAATGTTAAAGTTCCTTCTCCTGTTGAATAAATTGACTCTTAGAAGTATGACAACTATTATGAATACTGTATCAACATACATAAGGAAATTTTATAACACTGATGCAAAGGAGAAAGGCAATGACATCATTATGACAAAAATGAACTTAAATCCCACTGGACAATGAAAGGTAAGAAATAAGCACAAATATGTCCTGAAACTTAAAACTCTGTTTCTTCAGAAGTTTTGTCTTACAATAACTAATTTTGTAAGAATGTTTCATCTGTATTTTCAATTGAATTGCTTACCAAAACATTACTGTTTTATGTGTCACAAAATAGCAAAGATAATAATTTAACCTGTCCCAAATAAGTGTGTTGTGTTTGTTAATAAAGTTTGTTTGTCTAAATGAAACACAATTCATTCTCACCATAAAGATTTGGGAAATGCAGAGAGAAGGAAAAAGAATATCTGTATATCTATAATTGTGTTCCTAGAAACAACTTTGTTAGTATTTTGTTACATTTCCATCCAGTTTTTTTTTTCACATAGTTAAGATCATACAAGTATAATTTGGGATTTTGTCATTTTAATGTAGTGTCATACTGGAAACTTTTCCTCATGGTTATCCCATGTGAATTTTGAATGGAATTTCTTATAGTTGCTTTCCTATCTCTTTATAACTATTCCTTCAATGAAAAATATTAACTTGAAAAGCAAAAGCTAAGCTTGAGAGAAATATGGATGACAGAAGGTTTCTGGTGTACAATATGGGTAGACAAAAGACCAAGAATCAATAGCAATAAAAAAATTATGTGCCTTAAAAATTAAAAAGAAAAAGAGCTCACCAACACAGCAGAACCCAAAGGCCTATGACCTACAAGGTTATTTTTGAGCAGTGTCTGAAGCAATATTAAATGGTTTTTGCAATGTCTTATCTTATAATAACAAAAGTGTGTTGGTTGTACCATATATAGTAAAACATGTAATAGTGTATAACATAAATAAACAGGACTAACATTCATAATCTCCTGAATGTGGTTTCATGATGAGATGCTTAAATAGATGGAAGAGATACGAAAGAAACCAATGAATGATGTACATTTAATTCTATTATTGGCAATGCACTAAATTTCTAAATGTTAAATCTCACTTCAGGGAATGAAGCATATTCAAAAACACAATAAAATCAATATTTAGGGATACAAGATTTTTGGTAATGCATTTCACTAAGTGATGAGATACTAGTTGTCTATTTTTTAGATGAGATACTAGTTGTCTATTGCTATTGTCTAGTCTCAGTTCAAGTTGCATGAGTTTCTGCTTTGGCTTAAACACGACTATAAATATGGAACCAAACCTGTTTGGCCAGTTTTGCACCAAGCAAAACATAGCAACTATACTATTGGCAAGACCTAAGAATATAATCAAATTGAACAGGTAGGTACAGTTGTTTTGATAAGTAGGAGAACAAAGAAATTCAATCCCAGGGAATGGAAGGATGTTGGAAATTGCTTTTGTAAGACAAAAGACACTCACTCAAATTACTGGGAAAGAATTAGTGCTTCTGGTAAAGATGCATGTAGCCTGGAACTGTAACTCTTAGGATCTGGGACGGCCTTAGGAATCAGCTTCTCACCCATGGCCCATCTGCTTCCCTTTATGCATCATTTGTGTTCTCACCTCCCAATTGATCATTACTTCAACCTATCCATACCTGTTCAACTTCCTTATAACTTCTGCATAGGAATCTATTTGTGTTACTAGGGGCTCATCTGCCCTTTGGCATCCTTTGACATGTGTTCCCATTACCAAGTGCTTTAATCTCTTTATCCAGAGATTAAATAAATCCCTATCAATAAGGCATGTCAAGGAACAGACAAGAAATGCATTTTTTCAGGAATACCATTCTTTAGACTGCAGCCCAAGAGCAGAGATAGTAACAGGCATTGGCTTTCTTTGAAGCCTGCATGGAGAACACTCCATTCTTTTATAAAGGACATTGAACCAGACTGACAAGGATTAAGAAGAGAAATGGCAGTATCTCCTGCTGCAGAGATTCTCTGGACAGAAAAAGGTTCAGGGCTGCAGGAAACATTCTTGATTCATTTCTTGGGTTTGAGATCAAATGTTAATACAGTATTGTTGAATGCCATGCATAGTATTCTATTTCAAATGTGTATACAAGATAAGTCTGGGAACTTAGCACAATTTTTAGATTTTAAAAGAACGTGGCTTTTTCATAAATTTGCAAAAGGAGGGAACAAGAGCAACACTCTCTTAAGACCAGCTTTCTGATGCCTTGGGAAGGGAATATTTCTCTCCACGTAGTGCAGTTATGGGATCTGAAATAACTGGGAGAATGCTGCTGACTGAATGATATGCTTAGGGAAGCAGATTGGCTGGGAAGATGTATATGTCCCACAGATATGTTGCCCCAAAAGCATTTGCTCGAGACATAGCCCCAACGTCCTCACACACATCAGCAGGCTTGCAAATGCGCAAACTACCCCACATCCTTGAGTTCACACTTTGCTGCTCCTTTAGAAGATGAATTGTTAGTTGCTTATCTCAGTCTACGACCTCATCTATGTAATAAATGGAGCTTTCGGGATTTTTAAAAATCAGGTAAATTTTATTATGATCTGCCATGTCTGTGGGTGGCAGGGCACTAATTGTCAGTTCCCAGGAAGTCTATTCCCTGAGCATTGTAAGGTGTCTGTTTCTCGTCTCTATCTGTCCAAGCATCCACCAAGACAGCCTCCACCTGCCTGGGTCATAGCTGGGTCGTCCTTCACTCCCAACTACAGGCCTCTTCAGCTGAGGTTCTTTCTGTCACAAACCGAGTAACAACAATAGAATGTTACAGGTAAAGGGGTTTAGGCCGTGCTACTGTCCCTTCCTGCAAAGAATCTTTTACCTCCTTCACAGCACCTCACAGCTCACGTTCTTGCACCTTCTCTTATCATGCTTCTTGCAGGGGTGTGTCATTCCCCTTCATGGCCTTTACCTCGTCCACCGTGCCTCTCAGGGACACCATCTCATTCTTCAACAAATCTTTTACTTCCTCCACAGGGCGTGTAGGTGTTTTTAAGCTGCTCCCCTCCATTCTGGGACACAGGTGATTTGGTGTGTTTAATCTTAGGACCAGATACTTACATTCTTCACCTTGCCGTTTCTCTTCTAGGCCATTTCACTTGGGAGTAAGCTCATATATGCCTCAAAACTTTCTGGGTCTCTGTCAAACCCTCCATTCCAGAAGCAGGTGTCAGGCCCCTTCTCAAAGCCCAAGAGAGTCAGCTCTCCTTGCATCCCCACAACCCAACCTCTCCCCCACTCTACCCCAACTTGTAGACTTTTCATCCAGTGGGACGTGGAAGCCCCGCTCTGACTCAACACATATTCTAAATCTACTGTTTATGTCCTGAGTCCCTTACCAGAGGTTTTAGACTTTTGAAAGTGGAATGGCTTTTTCTCCATGTTTTGTCATCCTCATTTGAGGTGGTGAACACGCATCGCTCCGACGCATTTGGGAAAGTGCCAGGATGTAAAAGGAAATATCAGGAACAGAAATCTTTGTTAGTATTTCCAAAATATTCTATCACCACCGAGATATTAACAAAGATATTTTATTTTGATAAGTTCAGACTCTCAACCCAAATAATAGTCTACCCTAAAAATGAGGTCTATCCTGCTTTGAGAGTTGGACATTTCAGTATTTTAAATTCGAACACTGACTTGAGGTTATGCCCATGGCTTCCTCTAGACCTGAGTGTTCAGGAGGCCCCTCAGACTCATAGCCAAAAAAGCTTATTTTTGCATTAAAAAAACCTCAAAAAAACTCATGTATAAGAATCTCCATCTCAAGTTCTGCTTCTACAAAACGCAACTCAAGACACAGATGGACAGTTGTAGATACAAAGGCATCTACAATTGCGGGCGGTCATGACATCATTTACGTCACCAGCGTCCACCCTGAGAGAAGATGCTGTCGCTCAGGCACGTGTGCAGTGAGAAGTGCACCGAGCTAAAATGGGAAGCCCTGAGGCATAGGGTCTTAAATAATGAGTGACTGAAGGGGTGAGTATGAAGGAGACTAAGGAATGTCCCCAGTCAAGCCCAAAGTAAGGGAGAGTGCCACAGATGTCCAGAGAGAAAAGCAGCTGAAGGAGGAGTTTCGACGGATTCATTTAGAGCACAGGAGTAAAATAATTAAGAATTTATGTGACTATTCGTATGACAAGTCCAATGTCACTGGTGATCTTTGCCTGAGTGGTCTCCATAGAAATGTAGGCTGAGAGGATGGTGTCCAGTTGCTGCCAGCTGAATGGTGAATGGGGTGCAGTGAGTGAGGGCAGAGGGGACCTTTTGTTACTTCTAACTTCTGAAGCATTAGAAGGACCTGAGACTACTTACGGGCAGAGGAAAGAGAACCAGAAAAGAATCAGAACTGATATTAATGGGAGTGGATTTGGAGGAGATAACAGAGGGTGATGTCAGGAACCCTGCTCTCCCGGCCCAGCTGGGTCTGGCACTGTCTCTTTGCTGATATCATATCATCATGTTATACCACCATATGATAGGATAGCATCCTATCATATCATAATATCTTATCATCATCACTTATTCATTCATTCATTCATCAAACATTTACTAAGTACCTGTCATATGCCATTTTAGGCATAGGATTCTTAAAACGTCAAGACCCAATCCTATAGAAATTCATGACTTAGTCATTAAGCTTTAGTAGAGGAAAGGACAGAAAAAAAAAATCAGAGCAGTGGGATAATTACTATGAAAAGCATACAAAGGGCTATGGAAGCACAAGGGTGAAGCAACTGATTCTGATGGTGGGAAACAAAATAATTGGCAAAGGAGATAAGGTTTGAACTGAAGTTAAAGGATGAGTTTAAAACGTCCTATGAATATGAAGTGGGGATGTCTAGATACGTGAACAAGGCCAAAGGCTTATGATTAATTATTCTGCTAAGAAGTCAGCAATCTGTGTCAGGGAATGATTCATCTCTCCCTTGATATCTCAAATTGCAAAATCTATTCCGACATTTTTTAAAGAAATGCTTTCTTTAAACAAAATCTATAACCAAGAAGAGTAGAAAGGAGGTAAAAGGAAGAGAAAATGAGTGATTTTTCTCCTGGCAAGAGCTCTTCCAGAATTGTTATCTGGGGTGAAGTGCGAAACCTGATCTATTCACACTTTTGAACTAAGCTAATGCTTTTGCATGTTGCCTTCAGTAAACAGCAGACAGATCTGTAAAATATTTCAGCAGTCGACTACCTCCCTGGGCAGGCTTTCTTCAATCTTTACTGCCCGTGAAAATCCCACTTGTGCTGAAAATCCTCAGGCAAGTTCACATCTTCCTTAAAGGCTGTGTTGCTACTAAAGCCCACAGTTACTCTCCAAATGCTGAACTACCAGAACTACTTTCATCGTTGTTTTAATACTCTCATTAACTCAATGTATTTGTGTGTTTATATTAAGACACCCTTCCACTGTGGCCAATAAATCGATGGGCTCACAGGTGGGTTGGTATGTGGGTAGTAGCATCTTAAAGAATCAGGTATTAAACTTGTCTTCATTAGAGATTCCACTGTTATTGATTTGAATGTCAAATGATAAACATTTCCTTTCTAGGGGTTTGATATGACTTAATTCCATTAAAAACAATCTTTGAATAAAGTAAGAGTAGTGTACCCAACCTCTGTCTTTGTGTGTATTCGTGTATGTGTGTGAGTCACTGCCATGATGATTTCTTTCTTCCACCCCCCAACTTTTCTGTTCTTAGCTACTAATTACTGCCATCAGCTAACAGATCAGAAGAACGAACATATTTAAGAAGCAGTCACTTTGTATTGGTGGGATATGGAAAAGAAATGTTCCAAGTTCTAGTTCTTACCGTTCTTATTTCTTATCTCTAGTATATTAGGTTCTCAAATCAAATGTCCATAAAAATTACCTCAGGTGCATATAAAAAATGCAGAGTCTTGGGTAGTTCTTATTTCTAGCTTGGAAGTGGGTCCCCGTGTGTACCTAGAAGTGGAATTGCTGGATTATAGGGCAATTCTGTTTTTAATTCTTTGAGGAACTGCCTCCCTCTTCAGTTTTCCATGGTGGCAGGAAAAGCCATTTTGGGGCTTCTTTGAACGCTCATTATGCACTATTAGAAGTTTTCTCCTTTTCATCTTTTTTCCCTCATATATGAAACTACCATTATTTGTCCTTGACTCAACATGCGAGATGCCACCTCCATCAGCAGAATCATAAAACTGTACAGGTGGCACGAAAAAATGCCATTTCACTTAGACAATGACCCTCACATCATCAAGCCTTAAAGGTACACACAAAAGTTATAAGAAATATAAGTCTAAAAAAAGGATTTTAGTTTCACAAAGAGGATTGGATCACACAGTTAACACATACCCATTAAGTAATTAACGGTCCGTAGAGAAGACACAATGGTAGAGATTTAAAAAAAAAATCACTTAAAAATTAAGTGACACATTAAAAATGAAGTCAAAACATTTTTACCCCAGCCAAATTATTCACCCCTAATGACAAAACAACTTTAAGGGGTCCATCCTGTGGAAGGATATAGTATACCTTCTCGTTTTCCAGTCTTCAAATGGTCATGGGTGTTGTCCAAAACAAATCTGTTGTGCTTTAAGCAAGCGCAAATGTAACTGGATACACTTCAGATAAAAATTAAATAAAAATAAATAGGTTAAATAAACAGGTCATTGCAGAAATAACACTCTATAACTCTCTCACTTTATTCCTTGAAGGGGCGGGAATTGGCCGGGACCTTGGGCAGTGCCCGTGTCGGCGCCGTTGGTTTGGCCTGGAGCACACCGTCACGTCTTTTTTCCCCCTACCTGCAGAACTCTACTGCTTTGAAATGAAAAATTAAAGTTGGCTTATTGCCATGGAAAATGTTAGTTTCATGAGAGTATTCCTGAAAAAGGATTAAAAAATACCAGGAGTAAAATGCTTATTGTTATGCTATTGTACCACCTTTCATAAAAATACTAACCATTTTTGAGTACCTACTGTGTATCAGGGACTTTATAAATGTGGAAAAATAAAATTGGTACTGTGTTTTAAAATTTTCATTGTGTTTAGATTCATTTATTTTATTTTTACTTTTGTAACTGTCATTCTTACAAATAATGTTCTAACTTAAAAAGAATAAAACCAAGGTCCTATATAACGATATATTATCAAAAGGTCATTCCAAGATCTTATATTGCAATATATTACAATAAGATCAAAGAGACCACAGTCAGGTTACTTTTTGAGATTTATCTGACCAAATTCAACTTTTTTATGACAAGGGTGTATTTTGATCACTGTTCTAATTTCTTCTTGGGCCAAAAATTACATATCCTTAGGTCATTGGTTTCTCACTTGACTTCACTGGCCAGATAACATGAACTGTTAGATAACTAATTCTTTAAAATGTGTTGATACTTGTTTTAAGTCCTAAAACCCTGTTAAGTTATCAGTGGAGATGAGTTTTAATATTTTTCTTTCCATCCACAGCTTATGTTGAGAGCAGTTTCTTGTCTTTTTGCCAGCTAAGATGCTTCTTTTCCCCTTCCTCACTGTTTCAGTGCAGGTGCAGTAACTGAGAGCCCAGGCGTTACATGGAGATCCAGTCTCCAACTCCTCCTATCTCACGTGCCCATGATTTTAGACATTGTTCTCCAAGTGGTTCTGTGGTGGCTTGAAGTTGCACGCCGCGCTTCTGGTATTGTCAGCTGTGACAGGACAGCTCCTGTTTCAGGGCTCATTCACCACTCTCTTTTTCAGCTCCCTCTTAATTTTTAGTGTCCGAGTTTTGTTTACTTATATTCTTGGAAGCTCAACGATGTACCTAGAAGGATATTTGTTGAAATGTATCTACCATCGAGGTGTTTTGTAGCAGGAAGGTTATCAAAGTATCAATTCTACCCTATTTCTGGATATAGAAGATTTGCATCCTCCTAAACAGAGTTAACTCAGTGCTTTGGGTTGTCAGAAGTAGTTATGTGTACTTTTGATTCTTGTCATTTACAATTGAAATGATTGCTTGTGGCTTTAACCATCATTTTAGCCAGGGCAAAAAAAAAAAATCACATAATATTGGGTTTATGATAATGCCACTTCACTTGGTTTTGTTCTCTCGAATCTCATAGTATTTAATCTTCATCATTAACTCTAGGATATAACGTTTGCCATCATGACTTTTATTTTGGTTGAAGAAAAATAAGGAATTGCCCCCATTCCCATAAGTAGCAAAACCAGAGGGAATTCCATGTACATGTCAATTCAAAGACTGTTTGTTGCCTTTCATTTAAGAGCTTGACAACATTCCATTTCAATTTTGTTCCACAAACATTTGTAAGCTTTCTGTAACATGTGAGGCATCATTTATTGCATTTATATGACTTCTCTAGGGGCTTGGAGATAAAGATATACTAGAAACAGTCATTACTGTCAAAAAGTACGAAATAACACAGAACTTCACTGCAATTTTGTAATATCAGAGGTAGACATAGGTCTTAGGAATGATACTGTTATATACTCTGTGTTGTAACATCCAGAAGTCATAAGATTTAGGATATCCATTTTTGAGTTATGCTTTAATTTAGTTTTTAAATATTATTTTTGTTCATAAAATCCAAGATGGGCATATTTCACATAACATAACAGTTAAAGTTGCAATCATTTGATTTTTTTCCTAATAAAAATTTCAGTCTATGTTAATATTCCAAACCTACCTTGGTGGCTTTCTAAAATAAGAATAAAATATGATTATCAAATAGAAGGCCCTTCAATGGGGTGTTGGAAACAACATATTAATAGACCAAGGTATCTGGGATATTGTAAAACAGCAACAATGACAAGATTTCTATTAACTTCTTTGCCAGCCATGATCAGGACAATGATGTTAAGAGGCTATCAAACTTTCCATTATGCCAGAGGACTAACACTCCATGGCTCTGTCATATGTTACAACTGAGGCTGCAGCTGTCTTTTTTTTTATTAAGGTATTATTGATATACACTCTTATGAAGGTTTCACAGGAAAAAACAATGTGGTCACTACATTTACCCATATTATCAAGTCCCCACTCATACCCCAATTCAGTCACTGTCCGTCAGTGTAGTAAGATGCCACAGATTCACTGTTTGCCGTCTCTGAGCTACACTGTTTTCCCCGTGACCCCCCCACACCATGTGTACTAAACATAATACCCCTCAATACCCTTCTCCCACCCTCCCCACCCGCCATCCCTACCCCTCCCCTTTGGTAACCACTAGTTCCTTCTTGGAGTCTCTGAGTCTGCTGCTATTTTGTTCCTTCAGTCTTGCTTCGTTGTTATACTCCACAAGTGAGGGAAATCATTTGGCACTTGTCTTTCTCCACCTGGCTTATTTCACTGAGCATAATATCCTTCAGCTCCATCCATGTTGTTGCAAATGGTAGGATTTGTTTCTTTCTTATGGATGAGTAGTATTCCATTGTGTATATGTACCACTTCTTCTTTATCCATTCATCTACTGATGGACGCTTAGGTTGCTTCCATATCTTGGCTATTGTAAAAAGTGTGCAGCTCTCTTTTAAAGATACATATTAGTAAAGAAACCATAGAATTCCAGGTCCCCTAGGACAAAATTTCTCTCTCTCATGTCTGTGGAGCTTGGATATTTATATTTATGGAGGTCTTGTAGTTACATATCTAGTTGATGCTATGGAGTATCTAACTTGAAGAGATGAGAAATGAGGATTGAACTCTGGGCAACGCCTAACTAGTAAGGGAAGGGAGAAGAAGAGGAGCCTGTGAGAAGATTGAGAGTGGTCATCAAACCAGGAGGAGCACCAGGAGCTGATACCTTATAAGCTCACCATGGAGGGAGTAGTCATGAGTGTCAAAGCAGAAGATCAACTTTTGACCAGGGGATTCAGCTGGTATTGAGAGACTAGGAGAAATGCTGTGAAAGATGATGCAGATAAGGTTGTTCATAGGCCTCAAGAAAGGGAAAAATATTGTCATAGGAGGAGAGAATCCATGACATAAGGGTTCATAACCAACAACCACAGGCAATAAAAGTCTTAAGGTTTTGATTTGCAAAGATACTTCTGTTTACTTTGTGCTCTAGTGTACAGATTTGGAATGAAATTCAAATCACGAGCTCTAAATAGGCACACATACCTAACATATGTCCTCCCCTTTCCTTATTTAATTCTGTTTGTATTTTTACTTCAAAGGCTTCTAGAATCGGATGTGTGGGTATGTGTGTGTTTTATTATATTCAATGTAAAGACAGCTTGTAACCTGGATGGGATTTTATTTAACAGCATGCATCCCTCAAGCAACTTAAAAGCATATTTTCTAAAAACCAATCCAAATTAAAAAATGGGCAGAGGAGCTGAATAGACACTTCTCCAAAGAAGAAATTCAGATGGCCAACAGGCACATGAAAAGATGCTCCATGTCGCTAATCATCAGGGAAATGCAAATTAAAACCACAATGAGATATCACCTCACACCAGTTAGGGTGGCCACCATCCAAAAGACAAACAACAACAAATGTTGGCGAGGATGTGGAGAAAGGGGAACCCTCCTACACTGCTGGTGGGAATGCAAATTAGTTCAACCATTGTGGAAAGCAGTATGGAGGTTCCTCAGAAAACTCAAAATAGAAATACCATTTGACCCATGAATTCCACTCCTAGGAATTTACCCTAAGAATGCAGCAGCCCAATTTGAAAAAGACATATGCACCCCTATGTTTATCGCAGCACTATTTACAATAGCCAAGAAATGGAAGCAACCTAAGTGTCTGTCAGTAGATGAATGGATAAAGAAGAGGTGGTACATATACACAATGGAATATTATTCAGCCATAAGAAGAAAACAAATCCTACCATTTGCAAAACATGGATGGAGGTAGAGGGTATTATGCTCAGTGAAATAAGCCAGGTGGAGAAAGACAAGTATCAAATGATTTCACTCATCTGTGGAGTATAAGAACAAAGAAAAAACTGAAGGAACAAAACAGCAGTAGACTCACAGAGCCCAAGAACAGACTAACAGTTACCAAAGGCAAAGGGACTGGAAAAGATGGGTGGGAAGGGAGGGATAAGGGAGAAAAAGAGGTATTACGATTAGCAGACATAATGTAGTGGGGGTGGATACGGGGAAGGTAGTAAAACATGGAGAAGACAAGTAGTGATTATGTGGCATCTTGCTACGCTGATGGACAGTGACTGTGATGAGGTATGTGGTGGGGACGTGATAATAGGGGGAGTCTAGTAACTATAATATTGCTCATGTAATTGTACATTAATAATAGCAAAAAAAATATATATGTATTAAAAAAATCCAGTATCTTTTTGGCCAAAAAGTTGTGCATGTTGCAATTTCCAGGTTTTCCCCCATTACATTGTGGAAATTAAATAAATAATGTAATTTTTTATTTCCCTTTTATTTGTTAACTTTCAGCATCTCTCTCTTCTCCTCTGTAGATAGGGAAGTCAGAGATCTATGCCATTTATGTTAATACTTACATTTTTTCCCAAATGCATACTTTCCATATTCTACATGCATTCTGGAAGAATCTTTCAGTTTAATGTATTTTAGCTTTTCTCTAGGTCAGTTCTGTTATTTGGCTTGCCTGTTGCATTGCAAAATTTTAATCATTGCATTTTTAATTTCCAAAAATACTAATTTTATTTTTATAGCCACGTCCCCTGATTCCGAATATTTGTCTGGACTCTGAGGATACAAATTACATTTATTTTGATGTTTTCTTCTGTTTATTAACTCTGACTCTTTAAATCTTAGTTCTCCTTTTTGTTGGCACTGGGGTTTCTCTTGCAGGTATTGATTTTCCTCAAGCGTTAGGGAACATTTGATCGACTGTTCCTATTTCTTATTAGCCATCCTTGTTGTCGTTGAATGTAGGTTCTGGTGACAGGAGGTTCCCCCTTGCAATTAACTGTGGAGGAGGCCTGGGATGTGAAGCTTGAGACAGGGGTACAGGAGACTTAACTTTAGACTGGGGGGCTTCCCAACCTTCCTGTCTGCGGCTCCGGGACACACCAGGTGAGTCCCCTGACATGCTGCTTCAGAGAACCTTACACACATCTTGAATTAGTTCAGGCAAACCTAGATCCTCTTTTATCTCTAAGGTCACACGCACTGTTTTAACACTGAAGCCACTTGCTTCTCCAGGTGGGTTAAATCTTTACTGTAAAGTGGTGCTGGGGTTTTTAATGTGTGTGTGTGTGTGGCCACTGCCACCTGTCAGCCAGCAGAGTGGGAGGGTGGTGAGACGGCTTCCCCTCTCCATGTGTAGTTTTTTGACATTTCCAGAACCAGCCTTTGTTCCTGCAATGATTTCTCTGAACTGAACAACTGAAGTCTCTTCCCAGGAACTAGGCTAGTTGGGGCATGTTCACTTGGGTTAATTTTGGGCTGTGGTTTCTTCAACTATGTTTATTTGTCATATCTCATCTGTTTTCTGTGTTATAGGAATTTCCCCAATTTTTTTTTAGTTTTTTTAATGAGAAAATTCTTTGTGTTCCAGCATGGATTTATTCTTTAAAAAAAATTAATTTACCATCATCTCATTGGATATGTGTTGGGAAGGAAAGTAGGTCATGGGCTCTGAACACTCTCAAATGGAGATTGACATCTGATTAACAGAAAGATAAAAATAAGGTTTGAGTTCCTTTAATCCAGTGTTTGAAATTCAACTAAAACATTAGCACCAATAACAAGAACAACAGCCATGAACCTGTATTTTTTAGTTTTGCCTCTGCCAGTGACTCTGCTAAAAATGTACCATACAAACATTAGTAGATATGTGTTCTTATTCCTAGTTTAGAGACAAGCAATTGAAGCTTCTGAGGTTAAGCAATTTAGCAGAGCTCAGAGGATTACTAAAACCACTCGGATATTTTATGCGGGAATAAAAAGTAGATGGCAAGATGGAATTTTAAGAAAAGAAATGAAGATATTGTAGGAAAATCAGGCGACACTTTTAATAAAAACTGACCAATTTTGCCATTTGTGTTCTTACAACATATTTAGGAGATAGAAAATAGTAAACTGAGGCATGGTAAGAATAGTTTTGATTGCGGTAATTTGTGCAGACTAATGAAATAGCAGGACCTGACTTAGGGAGCACAGGATAACAGGTATTGCAACCCAAGGGGATGCCCAGTGTCAGCAGAAGGGGGAAAGTGCACAGTCCACTTTGTAAGGCTGGGTCTTGGTCATTTTATACTTGAAAGGAGATTGTGGGCGGTGGAATTTGCAGACTGAAGATGCCAAAATGCCGAGATGCTCTTCTCAGTTTCTCCTATTTGTGATCGTAGTTCAAAGCTAAGATCCTGGGAAATCACACACTTCCACTACATCTACTTGGTCAATTAATGGATGGCTCAAATTACTTGACTGGGTTACCATAGCTCCATGTTTTATCTTTTTTCTACTCTTCCATTCTTTTTCCCTCTCTACCATTTTTTGCTATAGTTGAAATATGGTTAATGACCAGATTTACTGAGCACCACACTTTGTTTTCTTCTGCTTCATGTATATGATGCACCATGATAGGGAAGAGAAAAAGACTTGCGATGGCTTTGGAGAGACAACTTAGACATGCTTTTCCCCCATGAGCCAGAGCTGTGTGACAGTGAGGGGTCAGTGAGAAGGTGGTATAGGAGCTTTCACTTCAAAGTTCATCTGGGTGTCACTCATTTTCAGAATTTGCCAGAAGTCAAGGTATGATTTAGGTTCAAATGAATTTCATGGAGGTAACTATCAACTTAAAAAAAAGACACTGTCTAGAAGGAAATAGATAGGGAAATTTGTCTGAGAAATGTATTATTAGCTAAATGGATTAAACAAACTGAAGAGGACAATTTTAAGTACAGAATCTGCAGATGATACTAAAAACATATGCCATTAAAATCACTGCCTCTGGTATGAATATGTGCACAAATGATCTTGGGTGGGGGGCAGCAAAATACTTCATAAATACAGACCAGGTGTTTTGGTATTAAGTAAACTCAGTTAGCCTTAGCAGAGTATTGCCGCTGCTGGTAGAAAATGTTAGCAGTTCTTAACAGTTCTATTTTTTTCTTAAACTTTGTGTTTTGAAATAATATTAGATTGACAGAAGAATTGCACAGATAGTAAGAGTGTTCTCAAATATCCTCCACCCAGCTTCCTTTAATGTAGCATCATGCATAATCATGGTACGCTTATCAAAATGGAGATATTAATAATGGTGCAATGTTATCAACTAAACCTCAGACTTTATTCAGCCTCCCTTTTATATTTTTTCCCACTTGTCCTGTTCCTGTTCTAGAATCAAAATGAGGATGCCCCAGCGCACTTCGTCATTCTATCTCTTTAGTCTCCAATCTGACCATGCCTCCATCTTCCTTTATGGTTCCTGACCCTGACAGTTTTGAAGAGTATTTTATAGCTGAGGTGTCGGGTGTTTTCCTCATGATTAGAGTGAAGTAATGAACAGTTGTCTTTTTACAGCTAAGTAACCCTTTTTCTGTTTCCTAACTCTCTCTGCTAGCTAGCCAGTTGGTGGGGTTTTATATTTTCTTCACTGAAATTCTTAAAAATCCAAACTTTTCTTTTAAGTTACTTGTGTCATAGGACCTTTTCTTAACACAAAAATCAATAAGAATATCTTTTCTGCGAGTGCAATTCACTACATTTTGATAGTTGTAGAGGTCAGAAATGAAACATTCAGTCATTAGGGAAAAGCTCACATGTCACTGACAGCCTGAGAAGGGAAGAGGCTAAACAGTGACCACATGTTATCACTGTCACTGGCTATTGGACAGTAATGATTATAAGGTGGGTTATTGATTGATAAAGAAGAAGTTGCTTTCCTTGCTTAGACATGATTTTCCAGACTTTGAAGATAGTCAGCAAACCACCTGATATTTACTCCAAAGAATTTCCAAAATAAAATATAATTTAAAGGGAAAACAATCATTAAATCCAGAAATTTCTCAGTCTGATACCCATGACACAGTTTCTTTCTAGTGAAATAATCTAATTGAGTTACACTGAAATAGCGTTTTCCAATGTTCATGATACTTGACTCAGCATTTTGAATGCAAATGACTTATAGCGATAAAAGGGAAAAAAGGCAATAAATTTGGGTTTTTGAAGAAAACATAAACTATATGAGAGGCAACAGCTCAAGGACTCAGAGTTGAATTTATTTTTTATGTAATCAAGTGGAATGACTTTGTTTTGTGACTGTTCTCTTTCCTTTTTCCATGCAAATGTGAAATTTTATATGTTTATAGAGAAACATAAACAAGAAAGCGTGCAAGTTGCCATGTAATCATAGTCCTGATAAGCTGGTTAAGTAAGCAGTTTCCAGGGGCTGGGCTGAGGTGACATAGGACACTGGGCTATTCAGGTGTTGTTGTGTCTAATATAATTATGGGACAATTGTGTTATACTGTGGTGCAGAAGGTGCAGGCCCACATGGGACTCTGGGAACTCAGTGGGGAAGGGGCGGTGACTTTGTTCTTTCAGGTTTTGATCTTCCCTGAGTCCTGGGATTGGTACAGCTGTTCTCCTTGTGAAAGTGTGGACGTTTACTTGGAAGTTTGGAAGACTGGTCTTTAGCAATAAGACATGTAGCTCCTCTCTGGCAATTGAAAGGGGTTCTGGGCCTCTATACATAGCAGACCAAGCCCTGGGACAAGAGACCCTCCCATCATGATATCTCCCAAAATAACACAAAATCTCTAAGCAACACAATCGTTGGGTGGCAACCTACCAGAGAGGCAAACACTCACTAGGCAAGCTCACATGTTAGCTCTAGACAGTGTGGGAGCCTGAGAATGTTCCATGACCAGAGTGGGCAAGAGTTAGATCCTGTAATCCATAGTGGCTCCCTTAAAGCTAGAACCCAGGTTAATGTCCTAAGGTGGATTTAGAGAGCAGTCAGAAGCAATGTGCCAGAATTCCTTGAGCCTTCTATTGTGAATTAAGGTGTGTGCATTAGGGGCATGGGATAGAAGATTAATAATTGGCTATTTCTCGAGGGATGGTGAAAGGGAAAGAAAGCTGTATCTGGGCCAAAGAATACTCATTCTTTTAGGAAATTGTCTAAGGCCCATTGTTGTGGCTTGACAAAACTAACACGGTTACTTCCTGGGTGGCCCTCTGCACACGTAGTTCAGAAGCACTTGGAAATAATAGATAAGGAGGGAAGCCAAACCTATGAACTGGAGAGAAAAGTTTCCTGTAGATGTGCAGGAACAAAATAGGAGGAAAAATATTGGCTACAAAACCTTAGGAGGAAGCTATCTTTACTAGTTTTCTAGATAATACCATATACTAATGTGCCTACATCTAATTTCTGTATGTGGCCCTAGATTTTAAGTCTTTCTTTTGGGGCAGCAGAGAATTGAAGGCCTAAATGCGAGGCAAAAGCCAGAAGCTCAGTTAAAAAACAACAACAAAGTGTCCTCTGATAGAGAGCTAGTTGGGGTGAGGTAGTATAATTTTATACACGTAACAATGGCATTGGACCCCACATTAGCAGCTTATGAAAAAACTCCTCTGCTTGTAAGTTTTATGATTTTGATTCCTTAAACTTCACTTTTCTCACTTTGGGCTGAAATTTCATTATTTCACATTATATATTAGTTAATTTTGGGTCTTACCTCTTTGGGGATCTTCCTTGTTATCAACGCAAATCATAATAACTAGTTTTTAATTGTTGGTCAAATTCCATCTTTACAGGCGGCAAAATACTTTAGATGATGGCTTTGAGATTCTCAGAGGCATCTGAAAATAAATAGTATTAAAATGCAAGCACAAACTAGGAAAACTAACACAAACCAGGTCTAATGTCCTTTCTTTAAGATGTTAAAAGTAGTTTTCTCTCCATTCATAAATTCATATAGTTAGAAAATATTAAGTAAACTGCCCAGTGTTCTAGCTATAGGGCAAAGTGAGGAAATACAGACTATTGCAGGAGACAGATTTGAAAATAAATGGTTACAATGCAATCTGATTAAGTTAAAATGTTTCAGGAACAGAAGAGCGGAATCCAGCTTGACAGAGTCAAAGAAAGCAACAGAAGAGTAGGATTTTGGGCGATGAGGTTGTGTCCGCCCCAACAGAGGGTAAAGGGCATCTGAGACAGAGTAAAAGGGCAGTTCCTTGGGGGAAATGACGTAGGGTTGCTGTGGCTGTGACAGGGGCCAAGGAGGACAGAGGCAGCTAGCAAGTGGGGAAAAGAAGACAGGGTTTATGCAATGTCTGGTGAGTTTATTCCTTAGACATGGGGGCAGTGAGAAAGTTACTCATTTTAGCAGACATCTCTGCAAACAGAAAGTGGACTAGAGGAAGGAAATTAAATAGAGACAGAAAGACCGTTGCCATCACGTAGTTCAGAAACAATGGAGGCTTGATCCACGGCCGTGGGAGTGCAGACAGACAGAGAGATGTACAGACAGACATTCAGGAGGCTGAAGAGCCCAACTGGGTAAAGACAGAAAGATAAGGAAAGAGAAGAATAAACATTAAATATGAGCTCCTTTTATTTATTTATTTATTTTTAAGCCATTCTCAGTGGAGTGAATCGAAAAGGGAATTAACAGATGAAAAAATATGCTGACTTAGAAAGAAAACACTTCAGAGAGAGCGAGTGAGAATCCATATCATAAAAATGATAAAACTTGCTGAATTTAGGTGATGGATATAAGAGAGCTTTATTATACTATTTTTTGCCGCTTTCTTGTAGTTCAGAAAATTTTCTAAGTCACAAAGTTGCTGATTATTTGAGCTATGGATGAGAGGAAACCAAGTGGAACCGAGAATCCGCGGTAGAGCCTTGAGGACTGTTGCTGCGGGCACGCCCGCTGTGTGCAGTCCGCCCTCCAGCAGCCCCGGCTGTGCGCCCCCCGCGCCCCTTTGCGGGGGCAGACTGGCCGCGTGCGAGCGCAACACCTGAACTTCAGCTAAGAGCTCACATAACTTCAACAGCAGAATATTTTTATCACATATTAGAAATTAGGGCAACTTCACATACTTAATCCAGACACATTCTCAATTACAGGATTCTCACATTCTCCTTCTCTGCTTATTTGGCGTTAATTACGTCGCGTGCAGCCCCCACACTCTTTTATCTGTTCACTCAGCGATTCCCACCTGTATCCAGAGAGTTAAAGACATGATTCAGCTCTTGCCATTTCTTTGTCTTACTCTGTAAGTGTTCTGCAGTAACCTGTCAGATTTTAGAACTAGCTGGCATAAACAATTCTTGCAGAGGAGATGTAAGGAATTCTAAAAATAGAAGTATCTCCAAATGTGAAGCCTCCACACATATGTGGTTTTGAAACTCCTGCACGATGATAATCTGTATTACTTCTGATTTTCTTTGTTTAGAGGTCACATTAAGGTATATAAAACCAAAGACTTCAATCTTGGTTTTAACACGTCCGTACAATGCCTGTGTGTGCGTGAGCGCACACGTGAATAGGTGTTATAATTGTACTGCATTTTGCATTTCTGAGACTTTATGGCATTTTAATACAGGAGGAAGAGTTTGGCTTCTTGGTAACCTGAGATTAGGATTGTTTCTATTTATTTGTGCCTTCCCAAGCTTATACTTCTTTCCTGTCTCCAAACTGCATTGCTGTGCATGGGATGAAACACAGTGAGCCTATCTAACTGGTCCATGTTCTGGAGAAAAACATGCTACTCACTGAACCACCTAGGAAGGCTGAACAGAAACACACATGATTGAATGTCCTAATCAAATAAAATACCACCACCACTGGTTTGAACCGTTTTTCATAGATGAGTTGATTCCTATGTAGCACGGTAATTAGTGTGATTAGTAAACTATTCAGATAAACGCTGGAGATTTTATTCCATTCCTGCAACCCAAACAAGTGAAAATGAGATTTCTCAAGAGGTAGAACTTTTCCTCCCTCCTTTGTCCTCTCCTGTCTTGTCTTCTTCCCTGCCATGATAACTTCAGTTAAAAAGTGCTAACAATCTCCAGTTCGAGTCGTTGGACTGCTAAGCCATCTCGCAGCACAAATCTTTTCTGAGGGGGCAAATCTCAGAGTTATTTTTGGTCCCACACAGTGCATTTGTATTGACCTAGAACCCGGGCATCAGTGCTGGGTGTGAATGGGACCAAAGTCACTTCCGTCCTCATTTCTATTGGTGTGTGGAGCCCGGCCGTCGTCGGGGGAAGGAGGGGCAAATAGCAGGAGGAGCCCGGGGTCTTTTGAGAATGGTGGTATCGAGCAGTTGGGTTAAAAGGTTTTTGCAAATGTTGAATAAACTGAAATGGCTCTGTCCAAAACCGGTTTTGGGAAAGGACAAAAGAGACTTGGAGATAGAAACACCTGAGATGGAGAAGGGGTGAAAGGAAGGGACAGCTGCACTTGTCACAGGCCTTTGACCTGGGGTCTGTGCTGCCATATGTGAGCACAGGCTCTTATCACCGGGCAGCCTGACACTAGAATCAGTGTAGTCACCATGGACACGGTTTTGAGAATGGGATTGCTGTGTAAAGCTAAAGGAGTATAACATGAAACTTTTGCAGGTTTCCATTCTGTGCTTTCATCCTGTTTCAATGAAATATTAGAAGAAATCTTAACAATCATTAGGTACAAGTTTATATGACCTGAAAGTAGGGATTTTCCACATGCTTTTTGGCATAGATTTTAAAGAGGAGAGCTGCAGTTATGTCTACTATTCGGGTTTTCTGTCCTTTGTGAAATTCCTCAGTATTCCTATACCTTACTATAATGAAGAACCCAGAAATGGTGAGATTTTGTTAATTTAACAAAATCTTCCAAGAGCCCCCAGTAAGTGCTGTTGGCTGTTTTCCCATCATCTGCCTGGTTTTCTCCAGAGGAATGAACCCAATCCCCCCTTCGCTGTGTGGTTTGGGTGGCCGTGGCTCCACCTGAAGCTCCAGGGCCAGGCCTTTTTCTTTTTTCAGGGCTAGGTCCTGACTGGCTTCAGCAGACTGGGAGAACATGAGCCCAGGCCAAGTGGTTGGTTCAGGGACAGGTACATAATCCAGTCAGAGCCAATAGGGTTGGAAGACACAGTTCTTGGGGCACCTCTTTTTTTCCTACAGAATCAATCAAAAGAGATGCTCCTTTTCCCAGTGGATAGGAATGAAGATAATGGGCAGCTACCCCAGGACCATGAGGGGAGAGTCTACTGAAGATGAGACCCAAAAACAATGACAATGAGCTCAAAAATGGACAATGAGAAGCTGAATCCTGGCCACAGTCAAGCTCTGGTTTAAACACTGAAGTATTTTTCTTTCTTTTTAAAAAAAATATAATTAATGAATTTTTCCTTTTTTTAATTTAAATGTAGTGATATGCAATATTATATTGGTTTCAGGTATTCCACAGTGATTTGACAATTTTCTATATTACTAATGATCATTGTAGTTACCATCTGTGAACATACAAAGATATTACAATATTATGTTCCCTGTGTTGTACTTTCATCCCTGTGACTAATTTATTTTATAATTGCAAGTCTGTACCTCTTTCTCTCTTTCACCTGTTTTATACTACTCACAACCTGCCTCCCCAGGGCAACCATTAGTCTCTTCTCTGTGTCCAGGAGTCTATTTCTGTTTTGTTAGTCTGTTCATTTGTTTTGTTTTTTTTTTAGATTCTACATATAAGTGAAATCATGTGATATTTGTCTTTCTAACATTTCACTTAATGAAATATTTCGTATTCAAACCACTGTTAAGCCTATTTTAATTAGATTTTCTTTTATTTGAGCCATAAGGAATCCTAATGTATAAACGAGCTGTTTCTTAGGCTCAGGAAAATAATCCATAACAGTGTATTTTGCTAATGATAATAACATACCTAAGAAAGAGGAAAATCATAGGCCATAAGGAATGTGACTGATATGCATGGTTTAGAGTTGGAAGGAAAAGTAAAAATATTACCTAAGAGAGTTCATATGTGAAAAGTGAACAACTTATATTACCTTTCGTGTGTTACTTTTCCAGTGCTCAGGGGAAACATACCTTGAAACTATTTTGCCTTTGTTGTTAGAATGACAGGATCACAAAGCAAAATTATGAGGAATAATTCAGGGTTTAGGTACCTTGGTTTGCAGAGAATGGGTGTCCTAACTAGGAACTAAGCATTCTGGTCATGAAAGAGTGGTGAGTTCTATTATCACTTAACTTTTTGCTTTATGTATCATTTTTGGGTGTATTTAGTTCATGTGAGTACTTAGGTCTTAGTTATCCAGTACATGAGGAAAATGCAGTGCAGTGAACTGAAAGGCTAGGGAACCAGACCTCGATATACAGCAGCTTCCTAGAAGGACAGGCAAAGATACCCTCTCTGCCCTCCTGAGGGCATTTATTTCAACTTCATGTTTTGTGACTCTGTTTAAAAGTCAGAGTATATTTCTCAGGGAAGAGTAAACATATCAATTTGTGTGCCTCAACAGAAGCCATGAATTCTGACCCTTAAACTATGGTGACATGATATACAGTGTTGATTAGTTTGTTAAAGATCTCTTAGAAGTTATTAATCATGTGAATCTTTTCAGAAATTGTCAGAGTTCAGATAACGCAGACACACACACACACACACAAAAGGAGAGAAAAGTTTCTTTTCCCTTTGGAAAACAGAAAAGTTTGACATGGTAAATACCAGTTATAAATAGGTAATAAAAACTTCTGGTGGAAAAGTACATATCTAGAATTATATTCTCCTGTTCCAACTGTCAAAGCACATCTCTCTGGTTTAATTTTAAAATTCATTAAAAGTACTGTTTCCTTAGCTTAGGCATTACCATCTGGAATAAAGTTTGTTCTGGTATGGGGAATAAAAGGAAAACTTATTATTATTGAAGAGTTAGATGGAAGTTTGCTCACTCTAGAGTTTCATTCTTAAGAAAAATAAAAAAAAGGAGGGCTTAAGATTTTCATGATAAAGCAGTTTTTATCAAGTCTGGTATTTCAAGTCCTCGGTGTAAACGTGCTAATATTCCATTTTACTCTATAATGAAAGTAGTATGTACATTTGTTGAAATTTTCTAAGTGGCCCACATGAATATCCAGGGGGGGGCAGAGAATTTTACTACTATAGTCTTAACCCACACCCTAAGGGGACCAGCTATTCTTTATGTCCCTCCCTATACAGGTCATCTAGGGAAGTCGTTTCCAGCTGTTGCTCACAGGACACTTGAATCAGAATCAACTGGGGAGAATGCCTTTCTGGTTGGGATGTAGGAAATCTTGAGAGACTATTGCTTCTATCCTAATAGTCGTAAGCCAGATAAACTACAAGCCACAAAATCATAGTTAAAAAAAAATCTATCAGAGAGCTGAGAACAGAGATAGACCTAAATGAACTAAAACCTAGGAAGTCATAAATCCTTCCTAGGAGCTAGGAGACACAGTATTCCTCTCATGCCTGGTGCAATGGTGGGAGAAGGAAGGCTCCACCATGGATGGACAAATGTAGACACCAGTAGAAGTTTTAAAACATTTTTAACGACTATGTTTGGGCTGATAAAATAAATGAGATGACTGAGAGAAACCAGTCACAAAGTGAGCTGGCACACACTGCTGTCTCCTTCCCACTGTTTCTCACTGGGGGGATAACAGATGCCAAATGCTGGGGGCAGCAGGAGTGCTGAGTCCTTGGGGATGTCCCTGTGGACACTGGAAGGACAGTAAGAGGCTGCTATAAGCAACTTTATACAATAAATTCAACAAATTAGATGAAATTGACCAAGTTTTCAAAACACCCACAACATAACAAAATTGACAGAAGACAAAACAGAAAATCCAAACAACACTCTATACCTATTAATAACTTTATTAAAGACATTGTAATCATAATAAAAAGCCTTCCTAAGCCAGACTCCAGGCCCAGATGGTTTCACTGGTGAATGCCAGCAAGCGTTTTAGGAATAAGTATTACCAGTGTTTCATAAAGTCCTTCAGAGAATACAGGTGATAAAATTCTGCTCAGCTGGTTTTATGAGGCCGTCACGATCCTGGTGATAAAAAAATGAAAGAGACATTAAACGAAAAAACTGTAGACCAATATCCTTCTTGAGCACAGATGCAAAAAACCTTAATAAACTACTAGCAAATCAAAACAATATATAGTACATCATGGTTAAGTGGAATGTATACCCACAGTGCAAGATTCTTTTAACATTCAAAAGTCAAACAGTGAAATTCACCACATTAACGCATAAGGAAGAAAAATACCTATGATTCCCTCAATAGATGGAGAAAGAGGCATTTGACAAAAGTCAAGTACATTCATAAAAGAAAAAATCCTATCAGCAGACTAGAGGTTAAAAGGAGCTCCTCTAACCTGATAAAGAGCATTGACAACAGCCAACTTTACGCTGAACGACAGGACCTTAAACTCTTCTTCTCATATCTGGAACAAGAAAAATATGTCTTCTTTCATCACTTCTATTAAACATTATGCTGGAAGTCTTGGACAGTAGGCAAAAAAAAAAAAAAAATAGAAAGAAAGAACAGAGTTTGGAAAAGAAACTGATTTGTAGATTATATGATGTGTAGCTATAAAATCCTATGGATCCTATAAACATACACACACACACACACACACACACACACACACCTGGAGAAGTAATAAGTACTTAGCAAGGTCAGAGAATATAAGGTCAGAATAAAAATTATAGTTCTAAGCACTAGCAAAATCAAATTAAAAATGACATTCACAGTAGCATAAAAGCCCCACTACCTAAGAATAAAACTACCCAGATACGAGGTCTCTCCTATGGCTGCTGTCACAGATCACTGTCATTTGATGGCTCAGAAGAACAGGGATTTTTTGTCGCACGATTGTAGCAGCCCAAAGTCTGAAATCAGTTTCCTGGACTGAAATCAAAGTGTCAGTGGGACCATGCTCCCTTTGTCTTAAAACCTATCTCTGCTCTGTCTTTGCATTGCCTTCCTCACGTCTGTGCAATTCTCCTTACCTTCCTCTTACAAGCATACATGTGACTCTGAGTAGTATCCAACTGGATCACCAGGATAATCAACTTACTCAGACCTATACTGTCCTTTTCTCTCCTTCACTACATAAATCAACATTCACAGGTTCCAAGGATTATGGTCTCAGATCTTTGGGGACCGTTATTCAACCTACTAAGCTGTGGACTGTATAAAAACACTTACTAAAAGTAATAAATATCGAACAAGGCATGGGATCAAAATACAAAATTGTCTATCTAAATATAAGCAATAAATAATTTGAAAGTGAAATTATATATATCATTTTCAGTAACATAAAAAATCCGGTAACTAGTAATTAAGCTCACACAATATAGTCAAAACCTTTTCCCTGAAAACTACAAAATA
Source organism: Phataginus tricuspis (assembly GCA_029783875.1). Taxonomy (NCBI): domain Eukaryota; kingdom Metazoa; phylum Chordata; class Mammalia; order Pholidota; family Manidae; genus Phataginus; species Phataginus tricuspis. The sequence continues at coordinate 6,666,772 of JAQQAC010023241.1, forward strand.
TTGAGAATAACTAAAAATGACAATATCTTGAAAAATAATTTGGTGGATTAAAATGACCCAATTCACACAGTGTGAATTTGTATAAAAATAGACAGATTAATGCAATAGAATAAAGAGTCCAGATGTAGACATATACCTATCTTATCAGTTGATTGTCAATAAAACTACTAAGTCAACTCAATAATGAAGCATAAAAAGGAATATATTTGTAACAAATGGGGCAAGCATAACAGATATACATACTAAAAAATTCTTAAATTCTAATTCACTCAATACACAGTGATTCACGTTGGATCACAGAACTAAGTGGTTAGGTTAAAAACTACAACCTAAATGATTCTTGAGGAAAACAGAGGGGCATGTCTTTGTGACATTGCCAAAGGTAAAGATTTGTTAAGAGAAGATGTGAACAATATAAATCATAACAAAAAACAATATAAGCTAGACATCATCAAAATCAAAAGTCTTTGCTTGTCAAAGACTCCATTAAGAAGAAAATCAATAGGCAATCCCACACAGAACAGAATTAGTCACAATCCATGTATATGACGTGGGAACAAAATCTAGAATATATTTAGAACTCTTACACATATAGAGGACAAACAGTCAATAAAAAGATGGGCAAAAGTTTTGAACATTTTCCAAAAGAAGATAATAGAATGTCCAATAAGTACATGAAAAATGTACTCAGACCATAATTACCAGTAAATGAACATTAAATCACAATAAAGTATTATTTTGTGCATATCACAATGACCAAAATGAAGAGACACAAATACAAAATACTGTGGAAGATATAGGGCAGGTGCATATATTACTGGTATCAATGTAAAATGGTTCAACTACTTTGGAGAACTTTTTGATAGTATAAAGTAAAAAAATACGTATCTGCGTATGACTCGGCAATTCTACTCATAGGTATTTAAATCAAAATAAATGAAAACCTGTGTCCATAGACATACACAAATGCCCATGGTAGTCTTATTCAGAATAACCTCAGATCGGAAATGTCCATGAACTGGATAATGAAAACTATTGGTAATATATTCATGAAATGGAATGCTACTCAGCTATAAAAAGAAACATACAAGTGATAAATGCCATGACATGGTTGTATCTCACAAACATTGTGAGACACAAAACAGGGAATATATTCTGTGAATCCATTTATATGATGTTCTAGAACAGTAAAATCTCATTTGTGGTGATAGACATCAGAGAGTGATTCTATTCACTCCTTGGGGGGAAATCGAATGGAGAAGAATATTAGGAAGTTTCTGGGGGAACGAAAATGCTCTATATCTTGCTTGAAGTGATGGTTACACCACTGTCAAAACTCATGAAACTGAACACTGAAGATCTGACATTTTATTTTCCTATATAAGTTAAATCTCAATTAAAATAATGATTTCATTGGAGAATTCGTTTATAATGTAGAATCGTAGGCCCCACTCCAGATAGACTACATGAAAATCCTCAGGAATAGTTTGAATGAATGTTAAATTCTGAAAACCAGTGCCAAAGGTATGTGACATAAAGCAGGATTTTTTCTTAGGTGAATGTACGTAAAAAGTGAGAGGGGCATTTTAAGTAGACATAGAAAGAGACATATTTTTGTGCAAAGGTGGACGATAGCAAATGACAGCTGCTCAGGGTTGTCTAACTCTTCCTCATGCCAGAAAGAGGGATAGGCTCCAGGGAACAAAGGATCCATTTTCTACAGGAAACAGGCATATGAATGAATGGTGGTTTTGCAGGACTGAAATGTTATGAGGTACTAGTCATGGTCACACACTGTAAGTCTTGTGGCTGGCCTAGGCCCTAATCAACATTTATCTTAATTGCTAGTTTGAGACAATGTATTCTGAGTTCCCAGCAATTGACTTAGAAATGAACTTGGGAAACACAGCCAGCTTATAAATTGAGAACAGTCTGTACTAGAAAAAAAGGAAAAGCAACTTATTTACATGACAATTGAGAGAGAGAAGGAAGAATGTGGCAAAGATTATAGATTTGCAAAGTGAGAAAAATTAGTCCATTGCAATTTTGTAAGCTAAACCTCACAACAGCAGTTGCATTGCCTTGCTAATAGTACTAAGTAAATAAACTGTGTTTGTGAGCTATCTTTCCCTGTATTAAGAAAGCAGGGTATGAGACTGGGTATTTTGCTTTTACCCAGAACTACAGTGAAATGGACAAACGCCCAAATAATTGCAATTTCATACCCTTCTCTTCTCAGGTATAAAATGGGCGATGGGTGATGGGTGGAGACCTTCGGCCCAAGCTGTGAACACAAGAATTTGCTGTTTGAATTTTCCCTCTGGAAGGAATTTTCAGCCTTCGGTTTGCCTTTAAAGAATTTCACACAAAACCCAGCAGTATTAAGGCATGGTGGAGGCACCAGGCTGTGCTCAGACCTCACTCAGCGAGCCGAGCTTTGTGGAACAGACAAGAAGGGAGATTGGTGAAGGAAGGGCCAGAGCCGCTGGGCAGGCGGGTCTGAGGCCTGTGGGGTCACGCAGGAGTCTGTGCTCAGATAACTCAGTGACCCCAGTGCTAAGAGAGGGAACTGGGGAGAGACAACGCCAGGAATTCTCTTCCTTCTTTGAGGGGGCACGATCTGACTGTAGGTAGCTATTCTTGCAAGTCCAGTAACCCTCCAGGCCATCGTCCACATTGCTGCCAGAGGACGCTCCAAGCCCAGGGCTGATCTGGTCACCCCTCCATCCAACACCACTCATCAGCTCCATCCGGGCAGGCTGCTGAGAGGCTGAGGTGTGAGTTCTGGGCTCCGGCCCTAGCACCACCACTCATTAGCTCTGCAACTTTGGGCATATTATTTAATAATCCCCAAGATCTCAATTTTTTTTCTCTTTAACATTGATTTAATGTTGTCTGCCACAAAAGGCTGCTGTAAATACAGAAAGAAACCTGGAAAGTACTTTCCACATAGGAGTTGTCCAAAAGGCAGAGATGTTGGCCATTATCTCCTAATCATAATGTTGACCAGGCTCCATAATCAGGCCCTCTTCCATGTTCATGCCCATCACTTGTACCCTGGGACCCAGCCTACGGAGCCTTGAAGGATCCCTGAAGATCCAGGCAGCTGCAGAACTCCACATCTCAGGTCCTTCTTTCTTCCCTTCATGTCTCTCTGGAAGGCCGTGCAGACATGGTGGTGGAGCACCTGTGTTATGCCAGTCGTTCGTGTCACTGTGCGCCCACGGGAAGTAGTTGCTGAGCTCCACGGAGCAGCGACCCCACTGGAGTCGGCGTAGTGCAAGCTCAGACCTAACTTGATCTATCAGGAGTAGTAGGGGAAGTGAAAGAAGTAGTGGTACTAATAGTAGTGTGGTAGTAATGCAAATACCATGGCACCAACATCAACAAAAATAGCTAATGTTTATTGCTTAAGCTCAGTGCTTTACTTACATTATCTTATATAATTTTCACAACTTTATGAGATATTTATTATAATTGTCTTCATTTTACAAATGAGGAAATGAGACAAAAAAAGTCAGGTATTTGGTGCAATGCTATCCCTTCAGTAGACAGAAGCTCTACAGCTGGCTCCTGGCTGGTGCAGGGCAGTCCCCATGCTCTCAATCCTTGTGATGTCTTCTTGTTAGTCCTGGGTTGTGAGAATGACGGTGACTGAGAGTGTCAGCTGTGGGCAGGCTCCTCAAGTATGCATCTTAAACCGATGAGAAAAATGGATGAGTGACCCATGGACAACAATAATCCAATAATGGGAGATTGCCATCCCTAGGGTAAGTCACCAGTGGAGTTCACATCCACCTCCAGTAATGAGGGTATTATTGTTTACAAGTGAAAAATGGTAATGTATAGATTTTCTTTGTCTCACAGGTGAGCGTACTGACAAAACTGGACATGGACGTTGTCTTCCGTGGATGTACTATTGTTTTCTGTTTTGATGACCCTTGAAAAATGTGTGGCCATCTCGGACTCTGTGGGTCCCTGGGAGGCCTCAGGTTCCCAGCTGCCACACCTGCAGAACAGCCTCAGAAGTCACCTCAGAAGGTGTTCACTGCACTTATTTGTGAAGTTGCTGCTTCAGATCCCGTTATTGGGTTTCAAGCTCACGTATAGAGGCAAGGAGGCTATATACCACATACTGATGATACTGTGAAGACCTAGGGACGCTAGACCCAGAGATGCTGTGGGAAATGCTGAGAGAAAGTACAGAAGAGAGAAATACCAGAAACCTTAAAAAGATAACTGGCACTGAGAGCCTGGCTTGGGGTGTCCCGTTGCTCAAGTCAGAAGGAGGGCAGCCCCAGTCCTGAGATGCCTATTGTGTATAATTTTGTGAGTTTCCATTATATAGTGTGAAATATTTTGATCTTTTATTCCCTCTTAATTTTCTCCTAATAGATTGGAAAATTATCAAACTTCTAATTTTATCTCCTATATTTTGAAGCCCTATGCCAGTGGTTCTTGCAGACTCTGATCACTACCACGCACTTCCGGCCCCCCTTACGCTGGCAGGGAGAATACTCATGTAGGCCAACCTCCTCCTATAAAAGGTGTTCAAAGATGCCTTTTGGTCAATCCATGGATCAGCTAGGGACCCATAGACCCTGCATTAAAAATCTGCCTTGCCTTGTAGATTCTCTTCCTCCATTATGAATTCGGATCTCTAAATCCCTTCACAGTGCGGAAGGAGGGTTAAGGGAGCTTAGAAGAAAAAGCCATTTGCTGCTATGATCTTTCCTGCCACCCAAGTTCTCTTTATGAGCCTAAGATTTATATCAGTCGGCAGTTTTGTTTTGTTTTTGTTTTCAAATTGAACAGAGACTGCCCCTCTGCCCAAAGGTTTCTGGAAAACTATTACTGTTGGAAAATTACAGCCACCCTCATTCTTAAAGGAATCATATAAAATCAATCACACCTCTTACATACAGCTCATTAAAATCTACACATTTTGCCAAACATACGAGCCTTTAGAGAATAGATTGAGAGATTTTAGAGACACATTTTGGACTCTGCTAAGTAGGAATAAGGATATGCATATCTGTTCTCCTTTGACAGAATTTTCAGGCCACAACTGATAACCTAGTTGGTGCGGTGCTTACTGAAAATATGTAAAATCATTGCCAGCACTATCAGACATACAATTATAGGCAAGAAATTTAAAAGGAAGAATTCTGTCTGAGGTCTATTACTTCCCTTTCAACTAACCTGGCTGTTAGAATTGATTCTAAATTGTGACAAAGATACTCCATCTTCCACTGACTCACCTCTCCCTCTGAGAACTGCACAGACCAGCGTTTCTTTCAGAAATGTTAATCACAATCATTATTTCATGTACTTCATCTGAAAGTAACTCAAATTTGATTTTACCTGCATTACCAAATCTACATGGCAAGCTCATCACTATTCCATGATGATCTGAAGATGTCATGATTCTTCTTTTCTCTTTTCATTGCATAAGTTTTGCATTTTTAGTTTTTTTACTTTAGCATCAATTTCTAATATTTTATCTATTTTTCCTCTCCTAGCTGCATGGATTTTATTCAGTGTTCCAGTGTAATTTGGATGTGGATAAAGGAAGGAAAGAACACGGATTGAAGACCAGGAAGAATGAAGAGACATCATTCTATGCTTTAACTGTTTATTTCTTGACTAATTATACAATTTTAGGTTAGTCCTACCTTTCTTTGTTGAGTGCTACATTTCTCTGGCTAGTTGGTATAAGCAAGAACAACTTCTATCAGAAAATAAAGGAAGATGAGAATTTTTAGCTATGATACTATATGTTTAGTATCACAATTCACATGACATTCAAAAAGCTCACTGAAAAACAAGTAATGGCAATTGTAATGTGCAGGAATGGTGCTGTGACTATAGCACTACATGAGAGAAACATGGTTTTCCCTGAGTCCATGGTCTAGTGAGAGAGAAGGGAAACACAAAGGCAGCTGTAAAACAGTGCGGGAGTGCAGACTCAAGGGTAAGCAGTTACTATGGAAGACATGGAGGGCCACCTAAGTGAATGGTAGCATTTCAGAATAACAATGCTGCAATGGCTATGAATATAAACTCTTCTTGGACAATCGGCTTATTATCCATCAACGTATTGTACCTTCATATATAAATAAAAGAACACACAGACACCTTACATAAAACAAATGGTTTTCCAGCCAAAATATTTGAATTTTGCTCCTCCATGCGCATGTCCATTCCTTCTTGCTTACTTATTGCTTTTTTGTGCATGATTGTAACTCTTTAGATGCCAGACACTGGATATTTGTTTTAGACGAGAGCTCTGAGAGAGGCACACAAAAGTACTGTTTCTGTTAGGGACATACACTGGGAATCAATAACTCAGTGTGAGTCGTGACTCAGTCTACTCAGGGCATGAAAAGATGCCCCACATCACTACTCACCAGCAAAATGCAAATCACCTCATGCCAGTTAGAAGGGCCACCATCCAAAAGACAAGAAATAACAAGTGTTGGGGAGGATGCAGAAAAATGGGAACCCTCCTACACTGCTAGTGGGAATGTAAATTGGTGCAACCACTGTGGAAAGCAGTATAGAGATTCTTCAAAAAACTAAAAAAATGCCAGATGACCCAGTAATTCTACTTCTAGGAAGTTACCCAAAGAAAACAAAACTCCTGATTTGAAAAGATGTACCACTCTGTGTTTATTGCTGCATTATTTAGAGAAGCCAAGATATGGAGGCAACCAAAGTGTCATTGATAGATGAATGGATAAAGAAGTGGTACATATAAACAATGGAATATTATTCAGCCACACAAAAGAGAAAAATCCTACCATTTGGGACAGCATGGATGAACCTAGAGGGATATTATGCTAAATGAAATAAGCCAGGTGGAGAAAGACAAGTACTATATGATTTCACTTATATGTGGAATCTAAAAACAAAACAAAACATGAACAAAACAGCAGTAGACTCAAAGACACTGAGAGGTGACTGGTGGTTGCCGTGGGGAAGGGGTTGGGGTGGATGAATAGGATGGGTGAGGGAGATAAAGAGGCACAAATGCTCAGTCATAATATCAGTTGGTCATGGGGAGGAAACCACAGCCATGAGAATATAGCCAATGATTCTGTACCATCTTCCTACGTTGACAGACAGTAACTGCACGAGTGGGGGTGAGGATTTAATAATGTGTGTAACTGTGGAACTGCTGTGTTGTATACTTGAAACTAACATAATATTGTACATCAACTCTACTTCAATAGAAAAAATAAATAAAAAAGAAAAAAACTCCTTAGGCCACGAGTAACTCGCTCACACCTTTCTGGGGGTGTAGCATTGTTAGAAATTAGTTTTGCTGCATAATAAACCACCTTGACACTTGGTAGTTTGTCGTAACAAATACTTACCTCATGCTCAGAGATCCGTGTAGCTCCATTAGCTTGTGTGGACGGCAGTTTGAGCTTCAAGCTGGTGGTTGCGTCCGGGTTTTCTCTGCCCGCCTCTTCTCCGAGGTTCTCACGAGGGCAAGCTGCTGTTGAAGGCATTCTCTTCCCGGGAAGTGAGGTGGGAATACACGTGACAACCAGGAGAAGCGTGGCGGTGGCAGGGAGGGAAGGAAGAATTGTGCACAGGTCACATTATCTACCCCAGAAACAAGGAAGCTACTAGAGAATGTTGTACTGTGTGCACTGGAGGTGGCAGGCCTGCAGGGAAGAATGCCGAAGTCAAAGGTCATGCTTTCCAGTAAAATCTTTGCAAATACTTAGAAAGATTTTTCACATCAGAGTGGATATATAGAATGAATGAATTATATATATATATATGTATATATGTATATATTTTTTTCCTGCATAGATGTTGGTGGGAATGGATTACTAAGGGGACGATATTGAAAAAATGTCCTTTTCCCCCACTTATACTGGGCATGTTGTCACCTACATTTTTAAGTAGCAATAACTTACAAGTTTTGCAACAAAACAGTTGGGGGTTAAATAAAAGATGAAATTTTAAGATGTTATTAAATGATGCATGAAATTTATGATGAATACTTCAAATAATACAGTACCAAAGAAATTGAATAAGAGTGAAAATTTACATTATTTCTCCTCCCTAGAAAGACTTCCCTTGTACCCTTCAATACAATTTCAAAGTAAACAGCAATTACAGTTTATTTTTCAACTCACAGAAGGGACTTTTCTGATTGTAGGTCTTTTCAAGCTTGTTAAATTCCTTTGTTCAGCTTTAATTTGAGAAACAGCAGGATACAATAGTCTATGTGTCTGATGTACCATCTTTGTCTTGTCACTCAAATTCCAGTCACTTAAAGCTGTTTTCACATTAGTAAAAGAAGAAGTAGGTTTTAGCCTAAATAGCATATTATAATTTGCCATGTGTCTATGTGGCAACTGTGAACTCCAGCTTTCATGTCTGTATAACCCCAACACATTTTAAATTCCACAGAATAAACTCAAAGAGAAACTCATCAAACTTCCTTTTAACATCCTAAATAATTCTATGAGTATTAAGACAGCTTCTATGAACTACTGTAAAAGATGTTTACCAGACTGAGCATTTGCGCCTGCCAGGTCATAGCTATTTGACCTCTAAGCAGACTCAGCGTGGGAGAAGCAGCGGAGTGGGGGGAGGGGGGAGAAAGAGTCCTTTCCTTCCTCTTTGTGCCTCTAGGAAGGATTGGAGGTTGTTAATTTATTTCAAATAGCTTATTGATATTAATACAACTTAGTATTATTCAATGCAGTTAAACTCAAAGCAGTCAATGTCACTTAAAATTGTATTACTATTTTTAGTATGTATTCTTACGAATCATACTATTACAATTATTGCATTTTTATATTATTGTTGTTCATTAATATTCTGAAAGTAAGAGGTAAAGGATAAGAAAAAAATTATCTATAATTCTACCACCAAGAATAATTGATAACATTTCAGAATATAAACTCCCAAATGCTGTCCTATGTATATGTTTAGAAGACTTTGTCTATATAGGCACACATATACTAACAAGAGACTAGCAGGCTGTGTGTGCTGTTATGGACACATATCAGATCATGAACATTTTCTGTACTTGTGACCATGTTTCTAAAGTAATGCTTTTAATAGATTCTAGCGTTTTGATTGTTCAGATACACTAAACTGGCTAGAAAAACCTGTGGGTTGTTTTTTCTTTTTTTTTTCTTTTTGCTATTATATGCAGTCCTATTATTCACATTCTTAAAGCTAAATATTTATGTACATCCTTATTTACTCTCATTGGATAAATTACTGGTGGCTGCATTAATACCTTTATTATATTCTAACCATATATGTATGTTGGTACATTTTCCTGAATTTTCTGATCTGTTACACTGACCTTTCTGTCCATTCCCATGCTAGTTCCTCACTCTTTAAATTCTTACACTATTATATTATTGATATGCTTTTTTCAAAAGTTGTTTTCCCTCAACATGTTATCAGATTCCACAGTTTTCTTCAATAAGATAATCAGTCAGAAACCCATAGGATCAAGGATATTTATTTCTAATGTTTAAGCAATTCTCCTGTTATTTTAGCTAATCATTTATTATTCAATGCTCCCCAAAATCTGGGTAAAGGCTAATCATTGAACTCTGCCTTCTGTGTGTCTTCATGAACTTTCTGGATTTTTCTTTCCTCAAGAGAGATTTCCCTGGTGTTCACTTTGTGACCAAATTCTGGAGCTAACTTGTCACAGATCATGCTTGCAGAGATATGATTTCCTAGTTTCTGCTATCCATATTGCTGTTTCTCATATCTGCCATCCATACTACTATGTTTCTTTTCCTGTTGTATTATTTTTTCTTTGTTGGCAAGGCTATATTCACATTTGCTTACACTCGTGTGCATCACAGAGATCTTTTCAGCATTCGTTATTTTTCACCCCATGCTGTTTTTGCATCCCTTTTCCATTGGGTCTGGTCTTTGGAGATAAATGTACATCTTCAAATCTCTAGTGTTTTCTTATGAATTTCACAGGTGAAAGAAAGACACTTAGACATTTGAGTTCATCATGATGAAAAGTATCTTATTTACAGGAAAGATCAAAGCACTGAAAAGAAACAGAACACTCTTTGCTTAGAAAGTGGAAAGCCTGAAGTTTTCTGAAGCCGCTGAAGGAAAAGTAAAAATTTTAAAGGAATACTTTAGCATTCACAATAACATTGTGATCATAAATAACATTCATTAAGCAAATGTTAATAGTTTGCCTGTTGTCACTCATTATATCAGAATTTGAGAGTACACGGAGAACAAGATACTGTCTCACTTAAGAGGGAAAGAAGTGAAGAAAAAGATGGTCATGATGTAGAGTTGTAAGCTCTGCAATGTGGGTGAGATAAGAACAAGGATGAGACAGAAACACATAAGAGCAACCACAGCTCTGTGTGTGTGTGTGTGTGTGTGTGTGTGTGAGTGTGTGTGTGAGAAAGAGAGAGAGAGAGACTGAGAATGCCTCTGTGAGGAAGTGATGTCTACAATGACATCCCAATGAGTCCGTTCAATAAAGCTGGGTTTGGAAGAAAACAGAAAAAGAGAACTTTAGATAGAGGAACTACCATGAACCAAGACCCAGGAGTGAGAAAGAATGCTTTCTTAGGACACTGAAAATGGCATGGTTTATTCAGAGTGAGTGGTATGTAGCACATAGAACTATAGAGAGATAAGGATGTAAGATTTCCTTTTGACTCAAAAATCCTATTTCTTGGAATCTATCTCAGTGATACATAGGCAATGACTAACGTACATAGCTATTCATTGAAGAATTATTTTCATGGCACAAAACTGCAAATGACTGGAAAGCTGATCGAAAGAAGACTGGTTGAATAAAAAAATAGTGTATCGTATAATTGAGTACTATGCAGCAATAAAAGGGAATGAGTGATGTCCAAATATACTTTAAGATAATACAACAATTTGCAGAGAATGTTTATGGAAGGCATCCTTTTACACGAGAAAGAAGGGGTATGAATATCTATCAAACTGTATGTTTGTACTTACACACACACATTAAAGAAATGTGAACTTAAAGCTAGCAACGTGTTCCATCCACCCTGGGAGAAACAGAGCAGAGAGGCAAGTTTGGAAATGTTATTGTGTGCATGTACCTGGCTATATAACTTTAACTTTGAAATCACATGAAAGCTTTATATAATTGAAAACACAAAGCTAAATTGAAGAAACAATCCCTCTTATTTCTTCATGATTAGATCATGAAGGAGTAATGGGTTTAGTACTTATTCTCACATTGTAAACAATTTTAAAAGTGGACAAAAAACATGAAGAAACTGCAGGCACTGGAAAAGGGGCAGCATATGACTGTGAAGACGAAAGAGACACATGACATGAGATTCACATTCAGTCCATCTTTCTAGCAGGAGCAGTTTCCAGAATACAACACTGGAAGTAGAACCTAAACAGAGATCAGTGGGTATCACTGAATAAAGAAAAAATAGATTGGAGTTCAGGGATTCTAAAGTTGCTAGAATTTGGGGGACTGCATATAGAGGAGAGATTTATGCAGGGTAAAAATTCCAAAAATATGTCACGTATCTCCTGGAATCTTTAGCTGAATACTGAGTTCATGAATGAAAAAATGGCATATCATATAATTGGAGTGTGAGATTCCAAAGGACTTGATGTAGGAGAACAGTGAACTAAATAGGACATAAGAGGTGATGCAATGCTGTGAGACATTTGAATTCATGTTAAAGTAAAAAAAATCATGCTGAAATTCCAGAGTTTGACTTGACACCCCAGAAAAGAGTAAGGTTGCTCAAGTCTTAGAGCTGTACTGTGCCAAATGGTAGCCTCTAGTCACAGGTGGCTATTTAAGTGAAAGAAAATAAATAAAAAGAATTATTCAGTCACAGTAGCCACATTTCATTTATTTTTTCATTTTTTCATTGTAATGTAGTTGATATACAGTATTATATCAGTTTCACATATACAGCATAGCGATTCAATAATTATATACTATGAAATGCTCACCTCAGTAAGTGTAGTTACCATTTGTCAACGTACAAAGAATTACAGTATCATTGACGATATCCCCTGTGCTGTACTTTCATTCCTATGATTGATTTATTTTATGATTGGAAGTTTGTACCTATTTTTCCTCTTCACCTATTTTACCTACCTCTCCAGCCATGGCAATGACAAACGTTCTCTGTGTTTATGAGTCTGTTTCTCTTTTGTTTGTTTGTTTTGGCTTTTAGATTTCACATATAAGTAAGATAATATGGTATTTGTCTTTCTCTGACTGACTTATTTCACTGAGCATAATACCCTCAAGGTCCATCCATGTTGTTGCAAATGGCAGGATTTCAGTCTTTTTTAAGGCTGAGTAATATTCCATGGCATATATGTCCCACATCTTTAGCCATTGAATTACACTTAGGTTGCCTCCATATCTTAGTAGCCACATTCTTAAATGCTCAATAGGCACTTGTGACTAGTGGCTATGGAATTAAAGAGTGAATATAGAAAAAATTTTCATCATTATAAAAATTTCTATTGGATAGCAGTTATTATTAGTGATTATGAAATAAGCTGTTCTGTCAGTAATGAACTGCCTTCTAGAAGAAAACACAGCACTCTTTAATGGAAGAAAACAAAACAGACTCTCAACAATGTTGCAGTCACAATGTACAGCATCTAATAAAAAACAAATTGTGTTTGAAGGAAACGAAAAAACAAAAAAATGACATCCTGAATCAGGAGACAGAAGAATGAACTGGAAAGACCCAGGAATAATAGCGATTTTGGAATTAGGATAAAAGGACTTTAAAATAGCTATTGCATAAATATTCAATAGGACTTGAAAGGAATTAGAGGATTTAAAGGAAAATGTGGATAACAATGAGTTACTATGTAAGGAATCTCAGCCGAGATATAGAAACTGTAAAAAAAATAACCAAATGGAAATTCTAGAAATAAAATTTCACTAGTGAGGTTTAATGGCAGATCTGACACAGAAAATTAAAAGATATGTTAATATGAAGGCTAGACATTAGGAATGTATTAAAACTGAATCATAGAGAAGAAAAAATATTGAAAAACATACAGGGATTCAGAGACAAGTGGCAAAATAACATATCTAACATATGTGTTATTGAAGTCCCAGAGGATAAAAGAAATAGAAGAAAATCACAGCAGAAAAGTATATGAAGAAATAGTGTCTGCAAAATTGTTAAATTTGATTAAAACTTGCACACATAAGAAGCACAGTTAATCTCAGTCAAGATAAATACAAAGAGAAACACACGTAGGTATATTATAGTCTTATAGTCAAACTCATAAAAATCAGAAATAAAGAGAAAATCTTAAAATTATCTAGAGGAAAAAAGACATTATATACAGTAAAATAATGAAAAGAATGATTGCTGATATGGAATATGAAACTATGTAAGGGAGGAGAAAATTTGTCTTTCGTCTTAAAAATGAAAACCAAACAAAACTGTACATTTAACATTCCTTATCAAGAGAAAAAAAATAGCCTTCAGAGAGCACAATGGTCTTCTACATGTCTGAAGACCTTTTCTGAAGCATTTGTGCCGTCTAAGACAGCCTTTTGCATTGGGAGTTGCCTTTTAATTTTCACATATTGGACTATGTCTTAATACAATGTAAATTCTTCTAATCTGCCTTCTCATGATTACCCTCAAGAGGTGTGAAGGTAACAAAAACTGCACTCTTGAGTCTTTTCCTGTCCAAGCAAAAATAAGCCTAATGCCTTTAACAGTTTGTCCTGTGACCTGGCAGCCTTCAGCATCCTAGGTACTGTCCTTTGAATGAATTTTCATTTGTTTATACTCTTAAAATAAGAGTAATTCCAACAAATGCCTTCGCCAAGTGTCATTTAAGCAGAGGAGGGCGTGACAAGGACGTTCATTACAAATTATGTAAAATAATACATCTGTTAACAGTATTATTTTGTATAATTTGCAAATATATGTATATATAACTTCTTTATAAGAATTTGTAACTTAGTCTTCTAAGATGTAGTTTTGTTAAAACATTTTGACTCCATACTGTTCTTTCTCTTATTGATTTTAGCTGTCCTAAATGCTAAATCTGAAACTGATTTTAAACTGATACAGTTTCATCTTGTTAAATTCAGTCCCCTGTTCTAATCTGCATTTTTTCTGAGACCTTGCCGTCTTCCAATGCATTTAAATTTTATCATATCAGAAGACCCAGGCAAGGGATGAAGTTTGCTTTGCTTTTAAGTGTAAAAGGTCTACTTTTCCACAAAATATTTTTTTTCTTCTTCTCTTTTCATATCATATGAATGAAGAATGTCTGGATACATAGACCAGGTGCTTGCCCAGAGCATACAACACTGGGAATTATTTTAGGAGACTCCATCAATCCAATTATTGCAGGAAAAAAGATTTGCTGTAAACTGTGACCAACACTATCAAAACTAATAAATTTAAAGGCCTCAGAAACTGTCTTCTAGAAATCTAGGGCTTCACCGGAACATACATTAGTTCATTTGAATGACAAGAAAGTAAAGAATAGAGCCGAAACATTGTTTCCTGGGTACATCTCCCTTTCTCCTTTTACTCTGAGACTGTTAATGTGTTGGTGTGGCTGTGTTTTGAACTGCTTTTGAAAGCGTGCTCGTCTGACAAAGGCAGTTTTGTATTCACTGTATAGATTTTTTTAAAAAAGAGATTGATTTTTTTTTCTTCTTCCCAACGGTGAGAAATAAAAAACACAAAGTCTTTGCCAGCTACTGCCTTTCTGTGGGTGGCCTTTATGAGAGCAGACTTTTCAGTTCCTCATTGTCAGGTTATCTCACACTTGTCAGCTGAGAAGCTCCGCAGTTCCTTCTCGGAGGCCACAGTGATTACCCAGCGTGTTGTGGGGTCCCCAATCCATCACTTGGGAGTGGCTGTGGACAGAGACCGCTCCCTGGGCTTCCTTAGAAGAAGTGGTGAAAGCAGCAGCGGAGTCCCTTCACGACTCTGCCCTGAAACGCTGTGCCAGGGAACTAGGAGGGTGCCTGAATGAATAAAACAGGAAAATAATGCACCCTGGAAAGACAAGACTCCCACACCGCAGGCAGAGGTCAGACATTATGATTTGGAGGGAGCATGTATAACATAGAATTCCTTATGTTCTATGAATGATCAATTCTCACAATAATGGGATTTAAAAAATCTTCTTTCAAGACAAATTTAAAACTGGTGAAATGCCCTGATAGTTTAAACATTGTGACTAAATATATATAATATCAGATTCACCATTTGAAACATTTTTAAGCATACAGTTAAGTACATTCACAGGGCTGGAAACGCACAGATCTTGAGTGTACACTTTGATACGTTTTGGTGAATGTGCATACCTGTGGAGCCAGTGTCTCTTTCAAGAGATTCACATCTTTATCACCCTACAAGATCTTCTTACGTCCCTTAAGAAGTAAGAATCTTTTTTTCCTATTAAATGGCCTTTTGCATTAAAAAGATTCACAAATACAGAAAAACTACAGAAAAAGAATCACCCATGGACATAAGCCCTGGTACATTGGATGCTTAAGTGCGCTGAGGGCCTTTTAAGAATTGCTTGCATTCCTTATCTTATATTTAAAAAGGAAGAAATAAAATTCAGAAGAAAGAGGTTTTTATCACTGTGGTGCAGCTAAAAATTTCTTGTATGGTTAATAGAAGGGTTCACGAGGGTGTTATTCCTCCCACCTGCTCCACCCAAGTTTAAAATAGCTTAGAGTCCGTGAGTCCATGACTCTAGGCTTCTCGCACCTGGAAGGTTTCCCACTGTATCTGGGCTACTGGGACTACCAACTTCTGGATGTACCCCCAAGAAAAAAAAGGAAGGCATCAGGGGACAGAGTGGATTCTTAGCGCTATTTTATTCCTAGTGAAAGTAACCTTAGCTGGGTCTGGTGTGCCCGTCCCGATAACCCTAGAACATGGAGAGCCTTTGTTTTCTGGCCTGCCTTACCTGGTGCCGTGAGCAGTCTTGGCCAGAATGGCCTGCTGGTTTAGTAGGGAACATAAAGAACTAAAATATTCCTGAGAGACATCCTCTCCTCCTTCCTACTGAGCAGGCTTAATAGGTCCTGTGGCTCCAGTGCAGCTCGATGGACTGGTGTGAATGTGCTGGGCAGGTTGGGATGGGCTGTTTGGGCCGAAGGATCTATGGAGCTCATGGCCTGTCAAGGAAAGGGATGCTCCCGCTGTGCCCGCTGGTCCAGTGATGGCAGCCTCAGAAGCTTGGGGACCTGGCATGGTGGCAGGCACAGTGGATTGGGACGCCAGCCCAGTGGGGCTGGGAGCTTGAACTAGGGGCTGGTGGTGACTCTGTGTAAAGCTGGGCCCTCCCTGTGGATCTCAGCTGTGGTGAGCATTGTTCTTGTCTCTGGACATTTCAAGGGGCTGGACCCACCCACCCTGGAGAGACTATCCATCACTACCCAGCTGCACCACTCGCATGCCCATCCTGCCTCAGCCCCACCCTGGCTGCTAACTTTAGAGCTGGGGTAGACCAGGGACCTCTGTTTACAAATGCTATAATCAAGCTATTGGATGGCCCCATGGAAGGGATCTCAACTGCACCGGGGTACCCATAATCACTTGGAAAGCTGCCTTTCTCCAGAAGCAGGTCACCCCAGGTGTTCTGATGGAGTGTAGATGAAGAACGCCTATCTGTGCCACCACTTTTAAGAACCAGATTTGCAAAAATAGCCAAGTGAATGCAACCAGTGGTTAGGCCAAGATCTCTGCACCTGGCAAGTCTTAATATCAGGATACCAATGGAGAGAGAAAAGTAGGCTGCTAAGAGGTAAGGAAGAGATAGTTTAGTCATCTGCATTTAGGAAACAAAGTGCCAATCGTTCCAAGTGACCCCCTACTTGAGTGCACACTTTTGGAGGACATTGGGAGACTGGGAAATTAGACCAATGTTTGCTTTTTTATCACGGTGGTATATCCACCGAGGGCTGCAAGACTGGCTTCTGCTGGTGCTGATGGAGGCTCCTAATGCTGCAGGCTGGGCTGTCCCTGGAGTAAGTGGAGCTGCCCTGAGCTTCAGGGCCAAGCAGAGCGGCTGCATAGATGACATGGTGCTGGCTTTGGAGAGGACCATGCTCACTGCTGCTCAGCTGTGTTGAGTGCACTTGATGGCATTTCTCCATGATGCTGCACACATGGCCAGCCAGATGGTAAATTTTCTGCTTCAGTGTCTGATAAAACCAGTCACTGGGTGCTGTGCAGCTGAGTCATTTTCTTTGCAGATGGCTGAGACAGTGTCTCTGGCTTACTGGCAGGCATGCCTCCCTTCCAAGTGTTACAGAGCTCCAGAGGTAGTGTTGGGTCAGTATTGGTCAGCCTGCTGTTCATCCTGAAATGGTGTTGCTGGGCTACCTGCCCACTAACAAAATGGACATCAGGATATTAATATGTGTGCCCAAAGGAGGTGCATAATGTGAGCCCTCTCCTCAGTGGCTGCTTCCTTTGACTACTTTGAAAGACAGTTTCCGAAAGCTTTGGCTCTGAGTTATGCACTTATTTTTCGACATAAGCTTAGTCCTGGAACAGTTTTAGCAGAGAGCAGTGGATGGTCCAAATACACATAGAGTGTTGATAGAGAACACCAGAGAAATTTTCTCCAGAGTATTCTGTTTTATCCTTAAAAAGAAAAAGAAGCCTCTTGAATTAAAGGACATTGTCTGATATATTTATAGGAAACTGAGCAAGGCAGATAAGTTACCATTTCTTAATGTCAGTCCTCAAAATGAAGAGAAGGGCATAGGACTCTGTCATAAATATCACGTAAAAATATATATTTTTTTCCCATGGCTTCTACTATGGGGACCATGAAACTGACTGTCCTTCTTGATTTGAGAAAATGGCAGATTCTGGACAGGCTCCAGCACCAATGACTTAGAATCCCGCAGCGTCTAGGACCATTTGGGAAACGCCCCTTGGGCTTCCAGCTCGTGAAGTGGGTGTGGTGGCAGTGTGTGTGGGAGGCTTAGTGTGGCCTGTGAGGGACTATTAGTAGACCGTTAGGGTGTGTGAACTTGACCAAGGGTGGATTAACATGTCCACTTGACTAGGCTACAGTCCCCAGGTTTTCAATCAAACATTAATTCAGATTTTGCTGGGCTGGGATTTTGCAGGTAGAATTAAAGTCTCTAATCAGTTGGCGTTAAATAAAAGAGATGATTCTGGATGATCTAAGTGGGCCTGACTTAATCAGTAGGATTTACAAACAGGACTGAGGTTTTCCCAAGAGGGAGAAGAGTTTCCCCTGTTCACAACAGCATCAACTGCACCTGTGAATTCTAGCTCCCCCGCCTGTCATGACTATGACCAAATGTTTTAAATATTGCCTATAGGTTAATTCTAAAATTTTGAACTCAGTCTAAGTGGTATTTAGAGATTTATGGTGTTGTAAATATTATCTGTTGTGAAATTAGGTGATGAGATTGGAATCATAAAGAAAGAAATGTGATCCTATGTAACCAAACTCCTGACACCTGGTGGAGACTTTCCTGCGGATTCCACGCATTCTTTGCTCACTTCTTTTCATTACCATTTATTTCTTCAAGGCGAATTCTAATGATGCTCTGTTTTGTTTGTCACTTTCCCTCTTTTTTCTGGTTAATTTCTATTGTAGTTCTAAAATTCCTTGTAAGATTATATATTATCTATGAGCTTGGAGCTTTTAAAAGCTCCAAGCTCGTAGCTAACAAATAAAATTAACACAGAGACCTGGAGTAGGTATAGGGCTATAAAAGGAGCAATTATCTACAGAAGTGCTGTTGGAATAACTGGGAATGTGGGTGTGGGATCCTGAGGGGGATGTAAACAAAGTTTATGGTAACCCTGGATTCTCATTAACAAGCACAGTGAAAGAAAAAGAAAAGGCATCTTTGACCATGAAAAGAATATGCAATACACCTCAAATGTACTGATTATCCTCTTACAGGTGTGAAGTCTAGCTCATACTACAGGGATTTATATGTATGTTTCTCAGAGGTATCAGAGAGCTCTTCCAGTCAGTGTTAAATTAAGTCTGACTGGCCTTTGATTTCAGAGTCTACCTCCCCCAACATCTTCCCATCCCCTAGCCTCCATTCTCGCATTGCCCTTCTCAGCCTTTGTTACGGCATACTGCACAAAGTAGTCACATAAAAAGATACTGTTCTCAATTCAACTGACTATATCCCACTAACTACATCCTAAAAAATTGTTGCATTCTTAAAACAACAATTTACCTCCCTAAAAAATATCTTCATTTATGGAAATAAGCTCTTCCAAACACAATAGCAATATTATAGCTAACAATTCCTATATCTCTATAAGGACTTCCAGCGTTTGTTAATTATTCTTTACAAATACATAAAATAAAAAATTATGCTGGAAATCAAGTCACAGCAAAATTATTTCAAACTTGATTTTAGTGTTCAAATTTAATCAAAGATATAGCAATTATTATAACTCAGGGGAAAAAAAAGGAAGGGCCTTTAAGAGACTCTTCTTGCTGAAACTGTGATTCTAGGTAAACAAATAAGCATACTTGATAACAAGGCTTTGAGCTATTCAGCCTAAAAATAGGCTTACTCCATTAAAATTATTAAACTCAGAGGCTTATTCTGAAAAGAGCTTTTGAAAATAGATTTCTTGCAAATTGTCATCAAATATTCATAGGTCAAATAATTATGTAGGAAGATAAAAGAATGATGGAAATTGAAGAGGGCTGACAATAAAGGGAACTGGATTAGACGGTCATACAAACGTTTTGAGAGGGAGACTTTTCCTATGGGGTTGGTATGAGGCTTAGACATGAAAATGTGAGCACCTGCTGTCATAGCCCCTCATGACTCTTGCCTTCCTCAATTAGGATGAACTTAGGGGACATGACCAGCCTGTGGTGGAATTTAACTCCCACCTGGGTGTGTGTCCTCTCACGGCCCTCTGCAGGCCCCTTGCAGTGTTTTGGGGCGGCCTCTGTTGCCTAGCACTGTTCCGGAGGAGCGTCACTGGACACCTGGCTCGGAGCTGAGGAGGCCACCATTCCTTGCGGAAGCCCGGCACAGAGACATTTTCATTTTTATGGTTTTATAGCTAATTCTGATTGGAAAGAAAAGCATAAGCAAAATTGGCCAGCTTAATTATTTGATATCTGAGTATTTGACGGTGGAATGTAGGAAATTCATTTCCAAGGAACTTCTGAGGGAGTTCTTCCAGTAGGAAGTTCTTCTTGTCTACATTTCCTAATGCCTTCTTAGATCATTAACTGGGAGTCCCCACTGGATTATCTGCCCTTTACTCTTATGTGGCAAATCTCTCTAATCCTTGTGAATCTGCTTTTCGTTACAACTGAGGCTTGGTGAGTGAAACTGTTTCACCAACGAAAAAAGGCAATTTACCTCCTGCCGTGATCTCCACACTCAATGATAAGAAAGACCTCCACCCTGACCAGGGAGTCTCTACCTCGTGAGTACTTTCTCAGTCAGACACCGAGGGAAACGAATACCTGAGTCAGGGTAGCTGTGGAGCAGAAATGTTCTTTTCTGAACCGGAAAGAATACCTCATAAATTACAGAGAAATAGATTTACATTTTGTATCATGTTATGTTTTATTACGTGTAAATATGCTTATGAATACATAAAATATGAATACACTGTAGGCCATATATGTCTACATAAATCATTATATATAGTGATAATTATTTAGAAACCAGGTTTAATTCTTTTCTAGACAATCAACTGTTGGTGAGTGAAGATGATCCACCCAAATTCGCCTAAAATATATTAATCGTAATAAGTGCAAGCAAAATTTTTTTGAGAGAACCTCACAGTATTAGTTACTATCAAGAGATGCTCCGCACAAAACCTCACCTGATGTTTTATAGTAGAAAAATTAAGGACTGAAATGTTTCCCTTGATAATTCAACAAGATAATATTGAATATCTTGTATATGTTACGTACCACTCTTAGTTGAAGAAATGAAATATTTAAATACAGTAACAATATCTGCTTCCAAGGAGTCAGGGATAGAAAGGGTGGTAGTATGCCTTAAGTGCTGTAGTAGAGAGCCCAGCGGCCTTAGGGGCCAGTGGGAAAGCCTCCTAATACAGGTGAGGGCTTTCAGGTGGGTTGCTGTTTGAATCAAGTCCTTCTGTCTCCTTTTCTGAAGTATGAGTGTGCTGAGTCCTTTTCCTACAGTATTGTAGCCTAAGCAATGAGTCTTCATGTTAAAGAGTGAAATGAATAAATGCACACTGAAGTGTTGATAGCTGACGATGGCTTCATGTTATCTCTTTATGCATTTTTAATAGAAAACTAGAAACCTTACATCTAATTTTTGTAGCTAAAACATTAATAGCTAATGGTGGACTTTCAGGTTCCCTCCAGTCAGTGAATTAGTTTGGCCCAACTGTGTCGTCTTAGCTCTTTCAAGTGATGGATGCTACTAGCAGGCAATACTGGCTCTTCTTACATGTTTCTCCTCTTTAGCTGCTATCCTTTCCCAGTATCTTCCCCGACCTGCCAGAGTTTTAGGGAACTTCTAGGACTCTGAACTGGATCTCAAAATCTCCTGAGTTCTCATCTCAATCAAGGTGTAAAAGAGATTAGCTTTTACAACTGATTTGTAAACCAGCCAACAGATATCTAAGGAAGAAAGATGTTTCAAAAAACAATTATTATTTTTAAATGTTTTATTTTAAAAGAATTTTTCACTTACATAACAGTTCCCATTTGTCCTTCATCAACTTCCCCCGAAACTTAATATCTTATGTTGCCATCACACAATAATCAAAAGAAGGAAATCAACATGAGCACTGTAGTATAAACACAACTACAGACCTCACTCAGATTTCACCAGCTTTTCCACTAGGGTCCTTTTCTGTCGCAGGATCCAATATAGGATCTAGCATTGCAGTGAGCTGTGGTTTCTTGTTGTCTCTCCCAATCTGTGACAGTTCCTCAGGGTTTGTCTTTGGTGACCTGGACCCTTTGAAGAGTATGTGTCAGTTGTTTTGTAGAATGTCCCTCGAATTGGATTTGTCTGGCGTTTCCTCAAAATTAGATGGAGGTTAGGCCTTTTTTTTTTTTTGCCAGGAATGCCCCAAAATGATGCGGCACGATCAGTTCGTCATGTCAGGGGTGTGTGACATCTGTATGTTTTACTGCTTTGATATTCCCCCTGGTCACTTGGTGAAGGTGGCGTCTGTTAGATTTCTTTATTGCAAAGTTTCTTTTCCTTTTGTAATTAATAAATATCTTGGGGGAGGTACGTTGATACTATGCAAATATCCTGTTTCTCCTACTGGTACCTCTAATTCCAGTCCCAGGCGGCCTGCCCTCACTTTTTATTTGTAAAGAATACATTCCCCACATTGTTCTCCAGCAGTGAGAAACTCGGTTCTCATTGTATCATATAATTAGTTAATTGTTCAGTCCTAGTATAAACAAAAAGTGACTTCAGCATTACTAACCAATACTTCGGTGAGAAACAAAATCACTGATTAGATCACAGTTTTGGCATAGACTTCTTTTATGACCCTTTCAGTGAGGAGGGCGAGTTCTGATGTCTCCGGTTGACTCCAGCAGATGAAGACAGGAAGTCACGTGGATGGAAGCGTGGAATCATCTCTGAGAACACCGAAAGGAAGGGTGGTAGTTATGTACACAGTTTAAGAATCCATGGGTGGGGGATGACTCTCTAAGAGAATCTACTAAACCCACTTTAACCTTTAATATGTTTCAATTTGGGGTGGTAGTGGGATGAAATACACAGATGACCGCAATGTCCTACTCAGTATAACCTTAATCCAGTGTTTAATATTATCAGGATGTTCTAGCACTCGGGGAGAAAATTTCCAACAGGCAGAGATTAGTGTTCTTGGTTAATTGGTACAGACCCTCATGTCTTGATCTCCAATCACACCTATTACTGAAGCTGGTGTAAGTAGAAAGGGGTTATGTTTGGTATCCAGGAAAGTTTTCTGAATCCTTGTAATACCAAAGGTGTGGTATTGGCTAAGGGTGCATTTAGTTCTATAAGCAGGGAAGCTGTACCAAGGACATTTGACTGTTGTTCATTATACTTCGTGTTGGCAGAATCTCACATGGAAAGGGCAGGAGGCTTCTTTACAGCAAGGGAAGTCTCCCTCCCTTAAAATAGGAAGTGGGTCTATATAGGGCCTCAAGACAAAGATGGGTTCCAGCAGACTGACCATGCCAATCTTCTTGATTGATTGAACCTCTACTTTGTTGTGAACTGCATCTGAGCCTAGGGCTTTCTATGTCCTGTCGTATTTCCCCTTCTCCACTCCATAGTTTGAACTTGGGCCAGATTCTAATTATGCTTTGCAATTTGGAATTAAAGATCACGTTCATTGTAGTGGTATACAATATTTTATCAACGCACAGATAATGAAAAAATGGGGGTCCTTCTTTTTTAGGACATTTTTCATCTTAGGAAAAATCTCAATAAAATTATTGTAAAATTAAGGACCAACGAGATTAAAATAACCCAGCTCTTTGACTGGGTCAGTTTGGCTCTTGACATCAAATCGGCTCTTAGGTGGAGGGAAATTTTACTGTGAGGAACTGAGAAGGCTTCTGAGTTTGACATAAGGGAGCGGTGTTAGAAGGAAACAGTCACTGGGAGAAATGGTGTTTTGTTCTTTCAGATAATAGGTATGGTGAGAAACAGAAAAGGGTGGTTGCTGTTAACAGAAAGAGATGTGCCTTCTCAGGGGATCTAGGAAGAGAACTGAGTCTGAGTTTTTTGAAAGGAGTAGAAGGATACTAGAGGTAAGTTAAATACTGGTGGCATCTCCTGCTGAATAGAGAAAAATGATAGAAATGCGCGTTTCTGTTGTTATTGAAATAACAAGGCCTGGAAAAGGAAAAGATGAAGGGAAAACAAGTCAAGGAGCACCCACCCTGTCAAGGACACATGAGCCTTCATTATGTCCCCAAAGGGACAGCTTCTGATGCAGCCACTCCTGCTGCTCAGTGCAGGTGTCTCTGGGAGATGACTCTCCAGCAGGATCAAACAAGAGAACCAATGAGAAAATTCCCTTGGGATGCAGCATTCCCGGGTTTACAGAAAACCAGAGCAAGAGGCTGAGACAGCTGTCAAAAGTGCCTTGGTTAGGATCCTGTGTGGGATATAAACACAGAAAAAAGGGCTGGACTATATAAAAAGGGATACTCTTCTCATAACAGAGCTTCTAAGCCATCTGATTTTGTGGTGCTAGGAACTCAGGGGATTAAGGTGAAATAGAAATACAGGTAATTTAAATATCAACGTTGCATCCTGTGATAAACACTGGGTGGTCCACTTGGTGACTGTGGATTCTTACACTTGGCATTTATACTATTTGTACTTTAAAAGGCATGAATACTTTAAACATCCCTCTTTGATAAAGGAGAAACCATACATAGGTGGATGTTTTTCCCCTGCAGATATAGGAAGTGTAATATCACAATTAACCTCCTGCTGGGACGTTTCTTCCATTTGAGTTTTGATTCCTAGGTTGTAGACAAACACTGATGCATGGACCTGTATCTGGTGAAATACTATGCAAGAGTAGTTTTCCCTTTTATTTCTTTACTTTTTCTTATTCTTCCAGATAACACTTAGTTTCTGCTCTGGTTTTTAGCTGATGATATGTCTCTAGATTATGAAGGGCATTGGTTTATCAGTTAGGGTAGTTTTGGGTAGAAGTAAAAGACAAGCACACCACAAAAGACATATTATATCATAGAAAATATATTTTCTCATAAATAAGAAATCTGAAAATAAGAAAATCTTGTTATCCAGTAAGTAAGAAATCTGACAATAGGATAGCACTCAATGATTGTTTACCAGAACCTTAGTGATGTAACCAAGAGCCTAACTCTTTCCATCTTTCTACTTACCATTGTGGTGGACTTGTACTGTGATAATTTCACGAAGCTAAATGTATGTTTCTGAGAGTTCCCTTCCCTCTACAGTTCTGAGTCAGGGTGGACTGCAAGATAAATTTGCATGAAATTTAGAAGCGAGAAGTGAAGCAACAGCCACTCTGCTTGGAAGGTGCTGCTGTGGACAGCACACGTCTCAGATGTGCTGCTCAGGTCCTTGGCACGGGGCAGAAGAGAGGCCTGCAGTTTCTCCAACACCAATAACATCTCCTTCTTCAGGGTGTATGTGTGTACAGCTCTTTGGTGAAGGATAACACCTTTGCTTACAGGTCACCTGCCACGTCAGGTTTGGATGTTGTGAGAGATAGATACGGATTTCAGACTGTTTCATGGATTCCGCTTGGTCTTTGATTATCCTCAATTCACTTTCAGCTCCTCTTAACTGCCTGTCCTGCTGTCCTCCAGGGATTTCATACCACCACCAGACGCAGAGCCAGCAGCCTTCCATGGACTTTGGTGGTCTCTGATTAATTACTCTTCAGGAACCCCTTAACCATCCTCTTCTGGATGTTTACTGATCCAGCCTTTTCTAGAATTGTGAGTGGTCTAACCCCTATAATAAATTCCTTATTCTGTATAGCTCATAGCAGTTTTGCTTCCTTGAATGAATTGTAAGTGGTGAAACCATCATCAGTGTCATGATCGGCTTCCCTTATGGTTACAGATCGGCTGGCTGCCTTGGCATCAGGCATCACACACAGACATGAATTTTTAAAAAAATATCCAGCAGGAGAAGGATGACTGGAGTTGGAATTCATCTAAAGCACTTGGTCCCAAAGACTAGGTTGGATGCTTGGGTAAAATCAGAGACCCACCAGCAAGAAGGAAGTAGTTAATAGCTGTTGCACAGGCTACCGATGGAATGGTCGGTGTTTTGTAAAGGCTATGAAAGTGGAGCTGGCACTTGCTAGCTCTGTGTGTCCTTTAGATTCTTTAATTTTGAAAATATAGGACACAGAAGGGATTTGGAATTGGATTTTGTAAAAGCTACATTAGTTCTAGAAGAGGGTGGCGTAGGCCGCTGAAGGTGATGAAGTAGGAAAGGAAATCATCCAGGCATCTGAGGAAAGATGTTTTGGTTGAAGTGAAGAAATATAAGGACACTAGTTAAAGAAGATTTTGAGACTTTAATTTATTTAGGAATTTAATTTCCTCAGAGGGTGAACTGTTTTACTTAGGGATTTTTTCCTCAGTTTTGTAATAGAAAAATGGGACTTTGTTTTTGGAATTTAAATTTTATGTGTAGAAGGTTAATGCCAAGAGTTAATATTTTTCTAATTTTGGGAAAGCATGTAGGGCCTGGACTGTCTTGTGCTTAGTCATTTTTAGTGAATTATATTGATCGACATAGTTAGGTATGCTTTAAGTTGGAAATAGAGTATGGATTGAACTTTATTACTACTTGAGAGTGTGGCCTTCAAATGAACTTAATTATTATCTTTTCCTCACCAGCATATGAAAGTTTTGAGGACCAATAGTGTACTCCCAACTCGCTGGTCCTGGGAGAGTGCACGTTTGAACTGTGTCATTGGGGAGGCACGGGGAAGATCAGGCAAGACTATACAGCTCCTCCCTTGGGGGACAGCCATTCTTATGGGCCATAGGCTTGGCTCTTATATGTGCTGGGATATGGATCTGGCACACGTTCTAGTACCTCTGAATATCATCCTTGCTCCACCTCTTCCTCTTCAAGGAAAAAGAATTTGCTAACGTCCTCAGCCACATGCTAGTCCATGTGTACAGAAAAGATTCACCATAGTGCTATTAATACTTTGGACCAGGACATTTTTTGTTGTGGGAGCTGTCCTGTGACTTTTAGGATATTTGGCAGCATTCCTGACTTCCACCCCACAGACCATCAGCACCTCTACCCTACTAGTCATGACAATCAAAAATGTCTCAAGACATTGTCACATGTCCCCAGAATGAAACTGCACCTGGTGAGAACCCCTGAGTTAATGGGACACGTGCTTCTGTGCATGCTTATCTTTTGCTCTATGGGGAGCTCAGCCACAGGACCTTTAAGGCCTTTCCATTTTTCTGTTTGTGACAGACACTTGTACTTGTCTATCCTCTAGTCAGTCTCACCTCCTTACTTAGTGGCCAGAGATCTACTGTTGGAGATCATTCCCAGATTTCCTTGTCGATATGGCGGCCAATGAGATGTAAACAGAGACCATTGCTCTGGGCTTCCGGCACAGCTATTTAAAAGAAATAGTCAGCCACTGACACTCTTTTGTCCTTTACCCAACCTCCCTTTTTTCCTGTGTGCAATGTGGGCTTGATGGTTAAAGTTTTAAAGACATCTTGTTACTATGAGGTGGCTCTGGAAGATGGAAGCCACGTGTGAAGGATGCTGAATGACAGAAATACAAGTGATTGCTCTGACTTCCCTGGACTGACTCCCCCGGATGTGCGTGCTGTAATAGAAAAGTAAAATCTACACTCATATAAACCTCTGTTATTTCTGATCACGTACAAGCAGTCAGATGCAAGTGTGAAGCACTGTATTTTCTCTTTTCACGAGGGAGAGCTTGCACATTTGGGAGTTCTCAGTGCCTTAGACATGGTGTCTTCTGGTGGTAAGAACGGGACTTAGAGGAGGAACAAGAATCCCCATTTGCATTTGTGCTTCGGTTACATTTCCCTCGCTGTTTACAAGAGGGCCCCAGGATGTGACTATCAAAATTTTGTGTAACTAATAATAAATTCACACCTTTAAATCTTTTCACTGTTTCCTCAGGACTCTCAGAAAGGTATGGTTAGGCCAAAGGAGGGTTTGAGGCATTTTGGAATCCTTGGCTCTAACACCACCTGAAATCATCAAAGATCACTTTTAACAAATATTATCAGAGAAGGCACAAAGGCATGAAAGAACCTGTTACATTCAGGAAAAGCAACTGTTTCCTTATAGCAAATATGAGATGAGATATGGAGTGTGCAAAGAATCTGGACAAAAGGCTGAAGAGGTAGGGAGGGGAGGGGGAAGATGGCAAAAAAAAAGCCTTACAAGCCACACTAACATTTTTAGGAATAATAGTAGGAGCTATTGAAGACTTTTGACATAGGAATTGAGATAATAGATTTTTTCTTCTTTGTTTAGAGATTCTTCTGGCAGGGATTTGGAAGAAATAGGAGAAAAGAAAGGAACCAGAAGCAAATTATTGAGCACATCAAAAGCCTCTCTAGGATGGATTCCTTAGTCACTGAGGTCTTAAATAAGAGCGGTGATAGTGCTGCTAAGAAATGGGCAAGGATGAGACCAAAGGTTCTTGACCTGAGTCATATTAGATACATCTGGGAACCTTTAAAAAATGTAGGAATCATTCAAGATGGTGGTGTGAGAGGTGAAAGAGAAAATTCCTCCAGAAACCACATATAGTGCAAAAATATAGTTAATACAACAAGCCCTGAAACAGCAACAGGAAAGAAGGCTATACCAGACTGCATACAGACTTCACGAACAGAGCAGACCTCACGAAACAGGGTGACGTACCAAAGCCTTGATCCGGTGGGACCCAAGACCTTCCCCCACCTCAGCTCACTGGCGGGAGGAAGAGAAATGCACTGGGAAGGGGGTGGAAGCCTAGGACTACTGAACACCCAGCCCTGGAGGTCTGCTTTGGAGCACAATCCTACATTGTGTGGTGCTCTGGAGGTTGGTGGGGTTGGGGAGCTGGGACAGACGGACTGCTTTGGAGACCGAGATTCTGGTCATTTGTGGAGGATGGAGATCCACATCCGGCTGCTCTGGGACAAAGGAAAGGCAGGCAGTCTTGAGAGGCTTCCTAGCAGTGAGAGAGCTGCCGAAGGGGCGGGGTTTGCACGGAGCTTCCTACGTGGGAGAAGGGATAGGTGGACAAGGTTGTCTGTGCGCACTCTGCCCAGCAGGTTGGGAACTTTGAGGAGCTTCAGGCGCTCCATTGCCATGACTTGCTACTCAGCTCCGAGGCCCCTCACTGTGACATGCAGCCTGGCATGCCTTCCTCCTGGCCTGCCGGCACCTGCTCGCAAACTGGCAGTCACTGGGCTGGTATCAGGCCAGCCAGAGGGAGGCCCCGCCCACAACACCTAGAGATTCCAAGCACAGAACCTTTCACGTGTGTGTGCTTGGCCCTCTGGCTCTGATACTGGAGACAGGCACTGCAGCCGGGAATCAGGAAGCACCTCTTTCTTCCTCCCAGGCACCAACACCACTCACCTATGACACCCACCCTCACTCTAGGGGCTGAGGAGCTCCAGAGACCAGAGCTTCTGGGCAATAGAGGGCACCACATAGAATTATGAAATGTCGAAGGAACCTGGTTCAGACCAAAATCTCACAAACCCAAAATAAAGGACCAAATGAAACTGAACTCACCAATATTCCTGAAAGAGAGTTTAAAATAAAAATCATAAAGATGCTCATGGAGGTACAGAAAAATATTCAAGAATTCAGGGATGATTTTAAGATGGAGAATCAATCATTAAGAAATTCCATATCTGAAATGAAAAATACAATGCAGGGATTTAAAAGCAGATTAGATGTAGTAGAAGAGACAGTAAATGGAATAGAAATTAGAGAAGAGGAATACAAACAAGCTGAGGCCCTGAGAGAAAAAAGGACATTTAAGAATGAAAGAATATTGAGAGAACTGTGTGACCAATCCAAACAGAACAATATCTGCATTATCGGGATACCAGAAGAAGAAGAGAGAGAAAAAGGAATAGAAAGTGTCTTTGAGGAGGTAATTGCTGAAAACTTCCCCAATCTGGGGAAGGAGGTAGTCTCTCAAGCCATGGAGGTGTACAGATCTCCCAACACAAGGGACTCAAGGAAGACAACATCAAGATATATAATAATTAAAATGGCAAAGATCAGGATAAAGACAGACTTTTCAGCAAGACAGAGAAAAAAGATCACATACAAAGGAAAAACCATCAGACTATCATCATATTTCTCAGCACAAACCTTACAGGCCAGAAGGGAGAGGCATGATATATTTAGTGCAATAAAGCAGAAGGGCCTCAAACCAAGAATACTCTACACAGCAAGGTTATCATTTAAATTTGAAGGAGGGATTAAACAATTTTCAGATGAGTAAAAGGTGAGACAATTTACCTTCCACAAACCACCTCTACAGTGCAGGGACTGCTATATATGGAAGTACTCCTAAGGCTAAATAGATGTCACCAGAGGAAATAAAACCACAGCAAAGTAGAACAATTAATTACTAAGCAGATGCAAAATCAAATCAACTATCCTCAAAGTCAAACAAGGGATAGACGAAGAGTACAGAATATGATATGTAACATCAAGAATGGAGGAGGAAGAAAAAGGAAGAAAAAAAAAAGAACCTTTTGGTGGTGTTTGTAATAGCATATGAAGTGAGTTAAATTAGACT
Source organism: Phataginus tricuspis (assembly GCA_029783875.1). Classification (NCBI taxonomy): domain Eukaryota; kingdom Metazoa; phylum Chordata; class Mammalia; order Pholidota; family Manidae; genus Phataginus; species Phataginus tricuspis. The sequence goes on from JAQQAC010023241.1 coordinate 6,697,119, forward strand.
GTTAGATAGTAAGGGAATTACTCTTGAACCTTTGGTAACCACGAATCTAAAACCTGCAATGGCATAAGTACATACCTATCGATAATCACCCTAAATGTAAATGGTCTGAATACACCAATCAAAAGACACAGAGTCACTGAATGGATTTAAAAAAAAGACCCATCTACATGCTGCCTACAAGAGACTCACTTTAAACCCAAAGACATATACAGACTGAAAGTAAAGGGATGGAAAAAAATATTTCATGCAACTAATTGGGAGAAAAAATCAGGAGTTGCAGTACTTCTACCAGACAAATTAGACTTCAAAACAAAGAAAGTAACAAGAGACAAAGAAGGACATTACATAATGATAAAGGGGTCAGTCCAACAAGAAGATATAACTATTATAAATATCTATGCACCCAACAGAGGATCACCTACATATGTGAAACAAATACTGACAGAATTAAAGGGGGAAATAGAATGCAATGCATTCATTTTAGGAGAGTTCAATACACCACTCACTCCAAAGGACAGATCAACCAGACAGAAAATAAGTAAAGAAATAGAGGCACTGAACAATGTATTAGAACAAATGAACCTAATGGACATCTACAGAACCCTTCATCGAAAAGCAACAGAATACACATTCTTGTCAAGTGCACATGGAACATTTTCAAGAATAGATTATATACTAGGCCACAAAAAGAGCCTCATTAAATTAAAAAAGATTGAAATTGCACCACCAGCTTCTCAGATCACAAAGGTATAAAACTAGAAATAAATAACACAAACAAAATGAAAAAGCCCACAAACACTTGGAGGCTTAATAAAATGCTCCAAAATAACCAATGAATCAATGACCTAGCAAAAACAGAGATTAAGCAATATATGGAGACAAATGACAACAATAATTCAACACCACAAAATATGTGGGAGGCAGTGAAGACTCTGCTAAAGGGAAGTATATTGCAATACAGGCCTACCTCAGGAAAGAAAAATAATCCCAAATGAACAGTCTAAACTCACAATTAATGAAACTAGAAAAGCAAGAACAAATGAGGCCCAAAGTCAGTAGAAGGAGAAACATAATAAAGATTAGAGCAGAAATAAATACAATAAAGAAGAATAAAACAATAGAAAGAATCAATGTAAGCAGGAGCTGGTTCTTTGAGAAAACAAGCAAAATAGACAAAACCCAAGCCAGACTTATCAAGAAAAAAAGAGTCTACACACATAAACAGAATTGGAAATGAGAAAGGAAAAATTACTACAGACACCACAGAAATACAAAGAATTATGAGAGAATACTATGAAAAATTATATGGTAACAAACTGGATAACCTAGAAGAAATGAACAACTTTCTAGAAAAATGCAAACTTCCAAGGCTGACCTAGGAAGAAACAGAAAATCTGAATAGAACAATTACTAGCAAGGAAATTGAACTGGTAATAAAAAACTACATGTACCAGATGATTCACTGTTGAATTTTATCAAACATTTAGTGAAGACCTAATACCCATTTGCCTTACAGTTTTCCAAAAAGTAGAAGAGGAGGGAATACTCCCAAACTCATTTTATGAGACCAACATCACTCTAATACCAAAACCAGGCAAAGACACCACAAAAAAAGAAAACTGCAGACCAATATCCTTGTTGAACAAAGATGAAAAATACTCCACAAAATATTAGCAAATTGAATAAAAAAATACATCACAAAGATCATCCATCGTGATCAAGTTGGATTCATCCCAGTGATACAAGGATAGTACAACATTCAAAAATCCAACAACATCACCCACTACCTCAACAAAAATGACAAAACCACATGATTATCTCCGTAGATGCTGAAAAAGCATTCAACAATATTCAACATCCATTCATGATAAAAACTCTCAACAAAATAGGTATAGAGAGCAAGTACCTCAACATAATAAAGGCCATATATGACAAACCCACAGCCAACATCATACTTAATAGTGAGAAGCTGAAAGCTTTTTCTCTAAGATCAGGAACAAGACAAGGATGCCCACTCTCCCCACTTCTATTCAACATAGTACTGGAGTTCCTAGCCATGGCAATCAGACAACTCAAAGAAATAAAAGGCATCCAGATTGGCAGGGAAGAAGTTAAAGTGTCCCTGTTTGCAGATGACATGATATTTTATATAAAAAACCCTAAAGAATCTACTCCCAAACTACTAGATCTAATATCTGAATTCAGCAAAGTTGCAGGATACAAAATTAATGCACAGAAACCTGTGGCATTGCTATACACTAACAATGTCCTAGCAGAGAGAGAAATCAGGAAAACAATTCCATTCAAAGTTGCATCAGAAAGAATAAAATACCTAGGAGTAAACCTAACCAAGGAAGTGAAAAACCTATGCTCTGAAAACTACAAGACACTCATGAGAGAAATTAAAGAAGATATCAATGAATGGAAACACATCCTGTGCTCATGGATAGGAAGAATTAATATTGTCAAAATGGTCATCCTGCCTAAAGCAATCTACAGATTCAATGCAATTCCTATCAAAATACCAACAGCATTTTTCAACGAACTAGAGAAAATCATTCTAAAATTAATATGGAACCACAAAAGACCCTGAATAGCCAAAGCAATCCTGAGAAGGAAGAATAAAGCTGTGGGGATTATGCTCCCCAACTTGATGCTTTACTACAAAGCCACAGTACTCAAGACAATTTGGTACTGACACAAGAACAGACCCATAGGCCAATGGAACAGACTAGAGAGCCCTGATATAAACCTAACTGTATATGGTCAATTAATATATGATAAAGCAGCCATGGACATACAATGGGGAAATGACAGTCTCTTCAACAGCTGGTGTTGGCAAAACTGGACAGCTACATGCAAGAGAATGAAATTGGATTATTGTTTAACCCCATACACAAAAGTAAACTCGAAATGGATCAAAGACCTGAATGTAAGTCATGAAACCTTAAAACTCTTAGAAGACAACATAGGCAAAAATCTCCTGAATATAAGCATGAACGACTTGTTCCTGAACGCATCTCTTCGAGCAAGGGAAACAAAAGCAAAAATGAAGTCATGGGACTACATCAAACTAAAAAGTTTCTGAACTGCAAAGGACACCATCAACAGAACAAAAAGGCATCCAACAGTATGGGAGAATATATTTGTAAATGACATATCCGACAAGGGGTTAACATCCAAAATATATAAAGAACTCACATACCTCAACACCCAAAAAGCAAATAATGTGGTTAAAAAATGGGCAAAGGATATGAAGAGACAATTCTCCAAAGAACTTCAGGTGGCCAACAGACACATGAAAAGATGCTCCACATCACTAATCATCAGGGAAATGCAAATTAAAGCCACAATGAGATATCATCTCACACCAGTAAGAATGGCCAGCATCCAAAAGACTAAGAACAACAAATGCTGGCAAGGATGCAGAGAAAAGGGAATCCTCCTACACTGCTGGTGGGAATGTAAGCTAGTTCAATCATTGTGGAAAGCAATATGGAGGTTCCTCAAAAAACTAAAAATACAAATACCATTTGACCCAGGAATCCCACTCCTTGGAATTTTCCCAAAGAATACAACTTCTCAGATTCAAAAAGACACATGCACCCCTATGTTTACTGCAGCACTTTTTACAATAGCCAAGATATGGAAGCAACCCAAGTGTCCATCAGTAGATGAATGGATAAAGAAGATGTGGTACATCTACACAATGGAATACTATTCAGCCATAAGAAGGAAACAAATCCTGTCATTTGCAACAACATGGGTGGAGCTGGAGGATATTATGCTCAGTGAAATAAGCCAGGCGGAGAAAGACAAATGCCAAATGATTTCCCTCATTTGTGGAGTAAAACAACAAAGCAAAACCGAAGGAACAAAATAGTAGCTGACTCAGAGACTCCAAGAAGGAACTAGTGGTTACCAAAGGGTAGGGGTGTGGGAGGGTGTGTGGGGAGGGTGAGAGAAGGGGATTGTGGGGTATTAAGTGGGGACTTGATAGTATGGGTAAATGTAGTAACCACATTGTTTTTTCATGTGAAACCTTCAAAAGAGTGTATATCAAAAATACCTTAATAAAAAAAGGAAAAAGAAAAAAAAGAAAAAAAAATGGTGTTGGCTATTCTTAGTCTTTATCCCTCCATACAAGCTTTTAGAATCAGTTTGTGAATATCCACGGTTTAATTTGTTGGAATTTTTATTAGGATTGCATTGATTCTATATATCAATCTAGGTTAAAATTAACAGTCATGTTGACAATATGAGTCTTCCTATCCATGAAATTGGAAAATCTCTCCATTTATTTAGTTTTTCTTTAATTTATTTCATCAGAGTTTTATAGTTTTTTTCATAGATCCTGGATATATTTTGTTAGCATTCATTTCTAATTATTTTATTTTTGTGGGTGCTAATATAAAATGGTATTGTGGTTTTAATTTCAGATTCCACTTGTTCATTGCTGGTATATGGGAAAGCAATGGACATTTGCATATTAACTTTGTATCCTATAACTTTGCTATAATTGTTCATTAGTTCCAGGACTTTGTCCATTCTTTTGGATTTTCTACATAGATGATCTTGTCATCTGAGACAGTTATATTTCTTCCTTTCCAATCTGTATATCTTTTATTTCCTTTTTTTTCTTAGTGCCTTCATTAGTACTTCCAAGTGAGATCCTTCCCTTGTCCTGATCTTAGTGAGAAAGCTTTAAATTTCTCACCATTAAGTATGATGTTAGCTCTAGGTTTGTTATAGATATACTTATTAATTTGAGGAAGGTCCTTCTTCCTAGTTTACTGAGAGTTTTTATTGTGAATGATTGTTGGATTTTGTTAAGTCGGCTTTCTGCATCCATTGATATAATCATGTGGTTTTTTTCTTTAGTCTGTTGATGTGATTGATTTAATTAACTGATTTTCAAATGTTAAACTAGTCATATGTACCCAGAAAAAAATCCCACTTGGTCACAGTCTATGATTATTTTTATACAATATTGGTTTCAATATGCTAATATTTTGTTAAGGATTTTTGTATCTATGTTTGTGAGATATTTGTCTGTAGTTTTCTTTTAATGTCTTTGTCTGGTTTTGCTATTAGGGTAATGCTAGCTTCATAGAATGAGTTAGGAAGTAGTCTCTGCTTCTATTATCTAAAAGAAATTATAGGGAATTGTATAATTTCATCCTTAAATGTCTGGTAGAGTTTACCAGTGACCTCATCTGGGTCCAGTACATGCTGTTTTAGAAGGTTATTAGTTATTGGTCCAATTTATTTAATAAATATAAGCTATTCATCTTCTATTTCTTCTTATATGAGTTTTGGCAGATTGCGTCTTTTAAGGAATCAGTCCATTTCATCTAGATTATCAGATTTGTGGGAATAAGTTCATAATATTATTTTATTATCTTTTTTAATACCCGTAGGATCTGTAGTAATGCTCTCCTTTTCATCTCTGATATAAATAACTTGTATCTCCCCTCTTCTTTTCTTAGTTAGCCTGGCTAAGGGTTTACTAATTTTACTGATATTTTCCAATCAGCCAGTGTGAAGATTATTTTATGTGTCGACTGGGCTAAGAGATGCCAAGATAGACGGTAAAATGTTATTTATGGGTGTATCTGTGAGGATATTTCAGGAAGAGATAAGCATTGGGTCAGTTGACAAGGTAAAGAATATTGTACTTACCATTGTGGGTGGGCATCATGCAATCCATTGAGGACTGGAATAGACTAAAAAGGCCAAGGAAGGGCATATTCTTTCTTTCTCTTCTTGAATTGTGATACCCATCTTCTTCTGCCCTCAGACATTGGAACTCCTGGTTCTCTGGCTTTTGAACTCCAGACTTACAGCAGTAGTTGGCCTGTTTCTTAGGCTTTTGGCCAGCTTTGGACTGGGAATTACATCATTAGCTCCCTTGGCTCGCAGACTCTGGGACTCAGACTGAAATTTATCTCTGGTTCTCAAGCTTGCAGACTTCTCAGGCTTCATAACTACATAAGTTAATTACTATGATAAATCTCTCTTAACATATATCTATATCTGTATATCTGTGTCCTATTCTTTCTGTTCCTCTAGAAAACCTTGTCTAATACAGCCAGTTTTTGGTTTTGTTGATTTTCTCATTTTCAATTTAATTGATTTCTGCTCTAATTTTTACTTATGTTTTATGCCAATTTGGGGTTTATTTTTCTCTTTTTCTAGTTTTTTAAGATAGAAACCTAGGTCATTTATTTATTTTAGATCTTACATTATATTCTTTAAAAGATTATCAGGGAGTTATTCCAGGATTGAAATCTGCTGGGTTAGATCCAAGAAAGATCTTTAGGAGAAAAATTAATAAAAAGTTGGTGGCCAGTGAAATATGGTTGAAAGCAAAAATGATTAATCTAAAGTGATTTCAGGTTTTTATCTCCTAAGGGAAGAAGCTAATGTGGAAGGAGGGGTAATACCTACTGAGATTGAGGTGACATTAGGGCATCTGCACACTCTCTAATAGGCACTTAGGTCCAGAACCTGAGGTGGGTCTGGAGATGAATAGCCAGAAGATACAGGCAGATAGTCTCATGGTCCTCAAAGCCATGGATGAATGGAAGAGATCAAGTATGGAAAGTGAATAGAGTGAGAAGTAGGCCAAGGAAACAGACTTGGAAACTCTAAGGTAAAATGTACGAGGAAGAGAAAGCACACTGTCTCTCAGTTTCTACATAAAGCCAGTCTTTTTAAGGCAGCTTGCCAAGATTGTAAGATGGGTGAGTTTTAATATATGCTTTATTTTTTAAAGACAGAGGATGGTGACAATAACAAAATTTATGATCATTTGGTAAAGATTCCTTCTGATAACAGAAGAGATGAGGCTTATAGATGTAGATGAAAAAGGAAGAGAAAAAAAAACCTAATGTAAATGTAAGCGCACATAGAACCAAGGGAGAATATTGTTAATTAGCCGGTCTGACAGGTGACTGGTCCCTACAAAGACACACCCATGATTCCTGCTCTTACGGAGTAAATACCGTGCCACCTGCATATCCCTTGGGTGCTGCCCTATTCAACAGGCTTCACCTTTACTGCGACATGATAAAGATGGCTTTTGCTCACTCCCGTTCCTTCCTAAGAACTCTCTGCTTTCCTCAAAAACCAAGTGATCTCTCTAAAAGAGTAGAGAAGTGAAAGGGACAAATTGTCAGGGAAGGAAGGAAGGACACTAGTACTATGTCTGCAGCCCTGTCATTGATCCAGTGACTTCCATGTAGTTAACGCCATTAATGACTTCCTGCATGTTCAATGTACTATTTATCTTCATTGAAGGCAATTTTCTCATAGATTTAAAAGATATTAGTGCTTAAGGACATTCTAGAGAACTGGCAGATATATGGATGTGTATACGCCTGTTGTACAGTTAGCATTATATGACAATGTCTGTACTTCTAGGTTGCCTTATAGCAGTTCATGTATTTTCTCCTTGTAATGTTTAATTGTATTTTGTCACTGAACGTTTTTCTACTTATTTTTTCTTACAAAATGATTGAAAATACTCTGAGGAAACAGAAAGTTCTTTTTTCTTCATATCCCCAAAGCAGTTAGCACAAAACCTTCTATGTGGCATCCTTTCAATATCTTGGCTGAATGAATGATATGGTTGCAGCCTGGTCAGTTATAAATAAATGTTTATTGGATTGTATCACAACTCTGCAGGGTTCTAGATTCTATGGAAACAGCTTATCTCTGGCCTACTTCTTCGGCTGTAGTATTGGCGGTGTAAACTGAACTATGTCTATTATTAAAAGCACAAAAAACACCGTATTCCAGTTTTACTAACATTATTCAGGGAGAAAATAGCCCATTGTTAAGATTTTCCCTGAAATTTCTTCCACCTCCATTATTTCAACACAATTTAATGGCTTTATGTATTTTCACTTATGCTCATTAGCATGAAAAAGAATAATTCCAGAAGATGGTCTAGTCTGTGCAACAAGAAATGTATTTCTTTACTCCAATGTCCATGATATTTTTCACTACATTGTCTCAACTAGGAAGGCTTGTTCTGTCTTTATATTTGGTAATAAGTAATTAAGAACAAAATTTCCCCTTTAGAATATTAGAATGTATTAACTATAACAGAAATTGTTCTTTAGTTCATAGTGGAGTTTTGGTTAAAATAAGGAAAAGCACACTGGTTATTATATGGATCAAGTTACTCTTGCTATAATAGAAACAGTGTTCAGCATATGTGCATTTATTTCTGTGATAAGAAATAACTTTTCTATTTCTCAAAGCATCCAACTTAAACAGCTTTCAATGTGAGAACTACAAAACATACTATAAGGAAAAGTGTAAGAATTTTAAGCTCTCCTTATGCTTTTCCTCCATGGAAGAGAATAGAGTTACTGGATACAGTTAAAACAATGTTACAGTTTTACAATAGAACTAATGACTTAATAGAGAGAAGGTATTATTTTAAAATGTATGAAATCATAGAACTTGGGGGTTAAGCTACTCCTTGGCATTCTTCTAGTCTAAATTCCTCATTTTAGTAGATGGGGAAAATACTCAGCTCATGCACTCAACCCAGTGGAATCAGTGGTAGCCCGCATATCAGGAGCACGGGACAAAGCCACAACTTATGCGGAAGGGATAAATGCTTTATCTATTTGCTCTGGGAGGAGAAACAAGTTTAAGGAAGATAATATATGTAAAGTGCCTACTTAGAATCAGGTGTCTAGTCCTTCCTGGAGGGTAGGTGTTAGAATGTTAGTCTAATGTTAGAACCATTAGAAAAATACAGGACAACTACAGCAACAGAAGAATAGCTAGCAGGAGAAGGTGGCTGCTGTCAAAGAACAGAGAAGCCTTTTTGCTGAGTGTCTGGGGGTGACTGAAAGGTTTCTGCTTTCAGGCTAGGGGGGTTTACTGTGTGTCCGAGTGTGTGAAAGAAATGAAGGTATTTGAATTGAGTTTGAATCAAAATTAATTTAAGTAAAAGTTAAATTCACTATTAAGGGGGAAATTTCTCCACGTCCAATGAAAGGCAAAAAGTTATTTTAAAAAATGAAATCTAGCTTTCTCTCAGTATCAGGCTTACGTACAATGGCATCACCATTTTTTAAGGCATTTCTGCCCAGTTTGTGTGTCCTGTGGGTATCAAAGTTTTGGCTGAAATGGAAAGTTGTGACCCATCTGATAAATAAACAACCTACAGTGGTATAGAGGTAGCATGGAATGGACTGACTGGGAGATAACATGCTGTGATCCATCAAACCCCCTTCTAGTGATAGATCTACAAGGAACTGCTCACACACATGCATAAAGAGACACGTTCAAGTGGCCGAATGGTATGCAGTAGCAGGGAGGACACTAGAGCCGGAAATGGCGCTGGGTGAGGAGAAAAAGCGAAACAGAATGAGAGCTATCGTAAAATTTGCAAAAGTCAAATACACACACATTCTACCTATTTATAAATTCAACTGTACCCAATAAACATATTATCTCTGGAGGTTTTTGTTGACATGAATGAATGAAAAGTTAATGAACAAATGAAGAAAATATTTCTAAGGCTAGAAGTACATCTTGCATGAACGGTTGATGGTTATCTGCAATGAATTGAGGTATGTGATTTATTCCAACTTCCAAATCTGAGGTCAAAAGGACAAACAGAAGGGAGAAAGAGAGGTAGAAGGAAAGAGGGAAGGTAGGAAGAAAAAAGGAAGGAAGAAAGTTTTGTAAGATGACGTTAATGGATTCTTTGTAGAGTAAGATGAATTGTAAGATGCCAGACATGTCCTATGGAATTTTACAGTTTACTGAGCAGTTAATAAGAGGGCCATAAATATTCATTGTCTTTGCTCCCTTGCTCTTGCCTGCCTGTCTCCCTCACATAAAATCAACTACAAATAACTCTCTTTCAGTCATTACTGAGAAGGAAAAGAAAGGATATAAGGGAGATATATGAGTCTTAACGCTGAACCTTTAGCAGAAGTGATTTTCATCATTTGCTGATATACTGGAGGTGCTGCTTCATTTTCCAGTTCATTAAAAACTGCTTAACATTGTCATTTATTACATTGAAAGAGTATGTTTACCTGATTAGAGAACATGCCTATGTACAGCTCCAAATTAAAATAACTGAAAAACAGACCTCAGCTAATGGAGAAACATTCAAAACACAAACTATATAATTGCAAACACCTACCACATAAAACAAAAAACGGCTGAGGAAATTATTTGGAAAATTCAAACAGAAAATGTGATGGAAGAGGTAGTGTCGGGTCCTTATCTCCCTTCAGGGCAAAGATGTGGGAGATTATTAAAGTCACTATGAACAGCCTTACTAACAGTATTGAGTGAGAAAACACCAAATACTCTAATGGTGAATACCCAATTGTTAACAGTCTCCCGAAGGAGGCCCGTCCTCGGCCTTCCCTCTGCTAAAGAGAGCTGCCTCTCCCCAGGGAGGTGCCTCCCTCTGGATCCCCTGCGTCCAGATGCCAGGTCCTGTGAGGACCAGGTCCCCATGCTTCAGGGAAGATCAACTCAGAGGGGCCTTCCCAGCTCTGGAGCTTGCCGGGGGGTCTGCAGAGACCTCTGCGGAAGCCCTGAATTCCTGTTCAGCTTCTTCCTCTGCCCAACCTCTCCCTCAATGTGTAAATCCTGAGTGTCTCTCCATTTCAGACCCTACGTCTGACCCTATGAGAGCCAGTTTCCCTGGGGGGGACCCAGACTAAGACAGTCTCTACAGGGTTTCCCAGTGAAGACAAAGACTTGAGATGACCTGACGTCCTTTCACTAATGCTTCTACACTAACTTCAGTCTGTAAAATAATAATCACAGTAAGTAAAATCATGAAATAAAAAAGTCACAATCGCCTCAATGATCCTACTTTGTGTCAGACGCTGCATTAAAACAAGGGAATTACAGAAGGTGGTGGGACACGGCTCTTGGCCTGGAGAATTTTGGAATGAGTGGAATTTCTTGACAATTATTTAACCTGAAATGTCTTTTATCTATGTGTATGTTTTTTTATGTGGCTGTTCTCATGTATTCACGAGAATGTTGAACAGTCAGTAAATCCCTGGCATATAGTGGTAGGTTTTCAGCCATCATCCAAGGATTGGAATCAGTGGATAAGATGATAAAAATATTTGTAATTATTTGGAGTAGATAAACTAGCATTTATTTTTGTCAGCCTTGATGTGATTTCAAATTACTTTTCATTCAGTAAGTCCCCATCAGCTTAGGGACTAAGCTAAGACACAGGCAAAATTTTCCAGGGAGCAAAATATGTATCAGGGATGAATAATTCAGAGATGATCAACGTTGAAATATTTGTATCAGGTTTTCTTCCTAAAATTTTGTGCTTTGAGTGTACTGTATTCCAGAAAAGAATTCCACTGACTTTTTTAAGACTTCTCGAGAGGATTTGTTAATTAAAGTATCTCTCCAGGAGATAAAGACTTTAAGGAATCTATAATCTGGTTGAAAAGAAAAAAGATAATAACCTAGAGAATCTGGAATACAGCTAGGAAACAGTATGTAATCATTGATCTTACAGTTCTATATTGAAACAGTAACTTTTTTGAAGATACATAATGCCAAACATAGAACCAAGTTAGATTATCAATAGAAAAAATAATAAATCAGTAAATCCCAGAGCCCCTGGAAAAGAATATGAGAATTGAATTGGTTTTATTGCAGAAACTATAGGTGATGAAGGGGTGTTGGGAGTTGCTGAGACGATTGACTGTTACTGTAGAGGAGATACAGGAGAGATGGTGACACAGTGAGGCAGGGAGAAGTCTCTGAAGTGCAGGAGTTCAGTGGGGTGCCTCACAGGACTCCCTTAGCCTATGGCAACCATGACACAAAGGACACAGGCCCTTCAGGAGTGAAGTTTTTGTACACCCCACCAGGCAAGAAACCCTGACCAACTGAAGTTCCTGCTGAAAATGAAGGGAACATGCAATTGGTAGAAGAAAAAGTAGCAACTTTATATATACTATTACTGTTGGGCAGGAAAATAGATATGGATGGGGTGGAAAGAATATAGGTCAGTAAAGCCCACTAGAAAGGACTCAGTTAACCAGTTAAAACTAGAAAACTAGAAAAGCTTAGAGTTAGTGAGTTAATCAGTTAAAGCCCAAAAGGTCAGAGGCAACTTGGCCTTCAATGTTTGAATATTCCCCAGATAAAGAGAAGTATCTCAGCATAACCCATATCTTCATTGTGTCAATTAGATCATGCCATTGTAAAGTTTACTTCAGCCTGCTAAAAGACCTAGCTACAAACAGCAAGAAGATACCACCTTACAGCCAAAATTGCATTAAAAAAAAACCAGGAAGTTAAGAAGTAAGATTCTTAACATACTGTTTAGCAAACAAACAATAACTCAGCCCACCCTAAGGGCAGGGCAGGTGGTCTTAATTGATATGCCCCCAGACCAGGAAGCTGCTATTCTGGGAAGAAATCGGCAGTAAATTTTTTATGTTAATTTTTCAGAATTACCTAGAGGACTAATAAGAAAAGAGACTGAATGACTCATCAAAGTGAACATTCTGGGACCACTTAACAAGACCACACCCCTAGCCCTTAGGAAATCCTCAACCGCCTATAATACCCCAGACCCTAAACCTCTAGGGGTGCCTCTTCTCTGAGGCAGCCACACCCCCCTTTCTCTGAGTATGCACCTTTTTTGCTTAAAATAAACCTCTCACTGTTCAACTTACAACGTTTTGTCTCTGTGCTTTTCCAGTTACTTTGCTTTTTCATTCTAATCCTCTGGATTTCAGCTCAAACCTTCACTATCTCAGTCCTATTTCAGATAAGTAGGGAGGGGCTGCTGAGAGCTCAGATCTGGGCTTGCAAATTACCATTGCCTGGGTGACCCGGATGGGGGCACAGCTTACAGTGTGCTCTTCAGTAGCCTGCCAGAAAGTCTCATTTTTTTGCCTCTAGGAAGTTTGCAGAACATAATCTCACTTCATCCAGTGCTCTGTGGCTCCCCCAAATCCCTGGGTGGTAGGGACTCAGTTCCCATGCCGTGCAGATACCAGTGGACACTGGACTCCAGGTGATACTGGACACTGGACTCCAGGCTTAAGGGGTTAGTGGGGGATGTGCCTCATGCTAACTAGCAGTTCAATGAACTTCCTTTATCATTCTGTTCTGTCATTCCCTGACACTCTTTAATAAATTCTTTCCTCACCTTGTACTCTGACTTCCCTGCATCTCTGAATTGACTTCCCCCAACATGACCACTCACCCAGTTGCAAAAAGAGTGACTACAGTAGTTATGAGCATTCCTTCCTTCCTTTGGTATGAATATATCTGCATATATATTAACAAATTCCTTCCCTTTTTCCCCCTTTTCATGTCCTTGTTATCTAACATTGATGCTGGGGTTCTTGTTCACGAAGCCGAAGAATGAGCTTAGCAAACAGGCAAGGTAGGAGAGCAAGGTACAGACTTTTATTTAGAAATAAAGTGATAGGACAGAGGTCCCGGCTCACACCAGGAGGAGACAAGAGAGTCCGGTGTGCTGCGTTGTCTAGGGGGTTTTGTAGGCAGATTGGGGTTTTTGGAGAACATGAAAAAAAGGCTTAGGAATGTGGACTTGTACCACTTGCCCTGCCCTCAAGGAGGGCTGGGTTGTTCTCTGCTTGCTAGGATTGTTTACAGTAAAGTCACGGGTTATGCTGTGATACCCTTCCCTATTTGTAAAACCACTCAATCATTCTAGGCCAAGTTGCTCCTGGCCTTTTGACTTTTAACTGACCTTACTGAAGATGTCTATTTTCTTAGTCTGGTATCTTGTTCCTAGAGGATTAGTGTGACCTTGACTTTGCATAATACTTAACACAGAGTTTCAAAAGGGACTTCTTTGCCCACTGTTGTATTGCTGACTGTAAATATCACACCCTGCTTTTTCCAGAGGCCCTCACCCTACTCTGACTACACCCATGGTCCCTGTCTCAACATGAGATATGTCAAAAGGAAAAATCTTATATCTTAGTATTTAAGTTACCAGATATAAAAAAGGGAGTAATAAGAGCAATAAACATCAACCAATAGTGGATAAACTATATGTTTAGGAGTCTCCTTTTGGAGGGAGGATTAGCATGTGTTTATATAAAAGATAGTTGCATTTATTAGATGGAAGCATGATTTTGTTAATGTCTTTATTTGGAAGATACGTGTGGTCGAAGAAGCTGTGCATGGGTGCCACTGAAAGGCAGCACAGTATGCCGCCCCAGATGTGACTCTAGGCGGAAAATCCCAGAGTAAAGAGCCTGTGAAACTGAAAAATGTTAAAGGGAGAAATGAAGTGGGAGACACCCATTTATTGCTTACAAGCAGTTATCTACTTCTGCTCCCCATTGCTTCTCACCACCTGACTGCAGAAAAGGGACCCAGCAACCTTCTCAGATCCAGTTATACCCTTGCTCCCCAACCCTTGTAATCTCCTATTGATGTGGAGATTGGCTATTTCTCTCCACCCTTGAAAACACCTATTGATATGGAGATGCATAAGGCCAGGAGAGTAATTCTGGAAATATTGCAATTTTACCTACAGTGTCCCTTTCCCATCTCTACCAGGAAAGACAGAGTAAATGACTGTAAGTAATCTAGACCCTTAGTAACCTGGAGATGGCATCAGAGGAATCTACGTAACAAACGTTACTAACTGGCTCTCACCTACCATTAGTTTCCCTATATATTTACCTTCCCACAATTTGCCGCTCCGAGGAACTCAAAGCCCTTTTCCTTTTCTGGTCACTTCTCTACAAACTTATTGCTCTTTTGTTAAGATGCGGTATAAATCCCAGTTCTGAACACTCCTTTGAATTACTCATCCCTGTACTCCCATGTGTACATGTGATGTACATATTAATAAACTTCTATTTGCTTTTCTCTTGTTAATCTATATTTTGTCAGTTTAATTTTCAGGGCCCCAGGCAATGAGCCTTAAATGAGTAGATAAGAAAGAAAAGTTATTCTGCCCTATACCACATTGACAATGAATAGATTCTATGGGATTGTGCTGGGTCATCTTGGTTAGGGTTGGGAATGACTTTTCCTAGAATCCCCTTCCCTAAAGGTTTCTGGGTTAGAGAAGCAAAAAAAGGAACTTGCAAGAGGTTGGTGAGAAGGAGGGGGTAGCCATTCCTCTGAGAAGGTGACAGTAGTCAGAGACACTGATGGATAGATGCAGCAGGGTGTGGCCGATGCAAAATCTCCTCTCCTGATTCCATGCCCAGCTGGCTTCTTGACTACTGGTTCTATCCTCCAACAGCTGTCCTAGGACCACCACCACACATGACGGTGACCCCACAGAGGTAGCAGCTTCTCGTACACCCTCAATGAATTGCCCTTCTCTGTTCTACCTTGGCATGCAGACATCTTTTGATCTTAGTCTTCTTGGGCTACTATAAAAAAGTACCATAAACCATGTGACTTAAACAACAGGCATCTATTTCTCAAAGTTCTGGGGGTTGTGATGTCCAAGATCAAGGTGCCAGCAGATTCAGTGTCCAGAGGGGACCTACATCCTGGCTGGCTGTGTCCTTATGATGCCGGGGTTCTTGTTCACGAAGCCAAAGAATGAGCTTAGCAAACAGGCAAGGTAGGAGAGCAAGGTACAGGCTTTTATTTAGAAATAAAGTGATAGGACAGAGCTCCCGGCTCATGCCAGGAGGGGACAAGAGAGTCCGGTGTGCTGCGTTGTCTAGGGGTTTTATAGGCAGATGAGGATTTTTCGAGAACATGAAAAAAAAGGCTTAGGGGTGTGGACTTGTCCCACTTGCCCTGCCCTCAAGGTGGGCTGGGTTGTTCTCTGCTTGCTAGGGGTGTTTACAGTAAAGTCACGGGTTATGCTGTGATACCCTTCCCTATTTGTAAAACCACTCAATCATTCTAGGCCAAGTTGCTCTTGGCCTTTTGACTTTTAACTGACCTTACTGAAGATGTCTATATTCTTAGTCTGGTATCTTGTTCCTAGAGGATTAGTGTGACCTTGACTTTGCATAACGTTTAACATAGAGTTTCAAAAGGGACTTCTTTGCCCACTGTTATATTGCTGACTGTGAATATCCTGCCCTGCTTCTTCCAGAGGCCCTCACCCTACTCTGACTACACCCATGGTTCCCGTCTCACTTACATGGCAGAGAAAGCTCTCCGGTTTCTTCTCATAAGGGAACCGATCTCATCATCAGGGCCCCCCCTTCATGACCTCATCTAAACCTAATTACTTCCAAAGGCGGTGGTTTCAGGTACCATCATGCTGGGGGTGAGGGCTTCCACACATGAAATGGGGGTGTGTGGAGAGTTACAGACCTTCAGTGTGCAATACTCAGGTTCTTAGAATTCCCTGAAAGCCTGCGTATCATTTCATGCTAGTGCTTCAGATGGACCAATTAGGGAGAATTCCTCTCATTTCCTGACTCTGCCTTTCAGTCTTTCACTTCTCCAGCTCCTTCCATCTCAGTGTAATGTCTGATTCCCATAATGAACCTCATATTCCCACGACACTTATCGGGGCTCTGATTCTCAGCCAGCCCCCGAGTGAAGCAGGGCGGGAAGTCTGGCTATTCTCAGGATAGGTAGGAAGTCGCTGGAGAGAGGAAAGGGCAGTGTGGGGAAGTGGTAGGAAATGTGTTTGCATCCACCGTAGAGTGGGGTCAGCCTAGAGGGAACCTTGAAAAAAAGCATTTAAAATCAGGTTTGTTGTGGGAGCCGAATCAGAAGCCATGACTGGTTGCCGAACGATGGAAATATTGAGAGGAAATCTAAATTTATAAACCAGAGGGTTTTGCATCCATAATAATCCATAATGGGGAAAAAATCTGGTTGAACGTGTGGTAAAAGATGACCAAGCACAACAACAAAAATGATTGATTTTTTGGAAGAGAAACATCACACACGCCTAAGCCAATATGTTAAGTTGACATAGATGTTATAAATTTTATCCAAAGTTCTTACACCACCAATAAGATGTAGTATACTCTTTTTTCATACAGAATAGAAGACCAAAGAGACATGAAACCAAAGCTTGAAAAATGGGCAGATTATTCTGGTCAGAAATGAAAGAATTGGATTTTTTTAGGAATAAGAGCCCAAAATAAGCATTTTCCATTTTTTTAAATAAATGACAAGCAATAAGGTGTGCCACAGATATGACACTATAACAATGTTTCTCAAGTGAGATCACACAATGTGTTCTGTGAGAATCTTGGGGAAAAACTCTGCATTATTTTTTGTTGCCAGAAATATACAATGCACATTAGATGTTAGTATCCAAAGGGCCCTGAGAGAGTGTGCAGTACAAAAACTTCTTAAACTTGTCTAACCCAGTGGGTTTTTTTGTAAGTTTTACAATACCTATTATATTCCACCCAATACTTAATCAAATGTCATTTACATATGAGGAGCAGATGGACAATGCTGGCCCATGGTAAAGCACTTACTATAATAAATGTTTGTTTTCATACATTTCTAGGCGTCCTTAGACAAATGTATCACAATGAAGAAATACGGGTTTCTTTACTACATTTTACATAAAATAAAAGAGAACTTTCAATACATTCCTGAAGGTAGTAAATTCATCTGTCACTTAAAATATAGGCATTCAATTGTCATAAAGGCATAGTAAAGGGTTTATAAAACATAATTTTATTTTATGTAACTGCTGATACATAGGGTATAGTATTTTCAAAGGGCTTTTTTTGAAACCACAGTCAATGATAAACAACACGCAGTCAAGGTCCAACTCTAAATAGCCATCACTACAAAAACCGGACACTCTCACATGGCACAAATTTGCATGGAAAAGTGCTAAAATATTAGATTTGGGCTTGTGGGCTTTATTTCCCCCTTTCTAGTATATTAGGAAATGATACACATGTGAATTTGCCAAAAGCAATCCTTGATTCTGGCAGTAATATGTTACTTCTATTACACAGTAAAGTGAATACCGGAATAACACAGGAAAATTGTTCACTTAGAACAGCAGCCAATGAAAAGTGAATAAGGAAACCACTGTGGTCACGACACATGAGGCCGGCATCATATATTATATGGGAGGCTGGTCCATTTCTGACCCTGAGGCCAGAAATGTCAAATGTTTTCCCATCCATCTAATCCTTCCAGGTTCCTGATAAAAAGAAATAGATTAAGAGCATGGAAAACTTGTTTTCTGAATGGAAGCCCTGAATCCGAAGAGTAAGGAGTGGAATGTAGAAATTAAGAAGTGGTGAACAACACCCTTCAATTGTGATTAACTACATTTTCACATCTTGACAGTTAATGTAAAACACAGTCACTTGCAGAACTGGCTCAGATTACTTCAACATCAGATGCATTTTTAGTCCTCTACATGAAGTGTTTGGAAGTTGTTTATGTTTAGATGAAATGAAGCTATTAATACTCTTCTACAGCAGGGTTTCTACCTGGAAAACCAAGACAAAAAAAAAAAAATCGAGGAATGGGGTTTCCCCAAAATTGCATTGTGAGAAGACTATACATAGTTGGTTCCATACGCATGAATGGATTTCTTTGCTATTGGAAATCCAAGTGGAATTAGGAATGAAGATGTATAAGAAGGTTTCTAGAGGGGAAGAAGGATGCCCCTGTGTCTGCATTTAGTTTTCTACTCCTTCTGCTTCAGACATTCTTCTCCTGAACTGTCTGATGTCCTAAAGGTGGGTTTTTGCTAAAAAAATGCCAGAGGAGGGGACTCTCTTTGTATGTCTTCATTCGGTGTATTAGTTTCTCTGACGGTCCCCCATCTCAGTCAGTGTAGGCAGCCCTCTGGGATGCTAAGGACCTCATTTGTAAAATACAGAAAAGTTAAGAGCCAGCCGCAGATTGGGTGTGTGAGTTGCCCCTCTCCCTGGCTCCTATCAAACAACTATTGGTAAATTCCTTGGGGGTTACCTATCGTTTGTTTTTGATCATCGCCACATGCAACTTCATTAAAGTACTGGAAGTAATCTCCCTTCATTTTCAGACCAAAGACCTTACTCTCTGGATTAATTGCATTTGCTATTAAATACTTAGCCAACAATTTCAGAGGGAGGGTGCAGATGGGTCTCAGTGCAGAGCCCGCTTTCTCCCCAGAGTCCTTGGTCAGCCACACCCTCTTTTTGAGGGTGGCTTTCTGCTTGAGGCTTGAGAGAACCTTACAGGTTGACCCAAAGCTTTGTGCACAGGGTCAGCTCGGTCCTCTCCACAGCAGGCTGGGGGTGGGCTGGAGTGGCGATAGGGAGGCACTGAGTGCCGTGAGCACCATCCAGTTGCGATGAGCCCCCTCGAGAGCCCATCGCTCTGATGAGTTTTTGGGTTTAGCAGAGAATCCTTCCCTCTCTGTCCCAGTGTTCCTGAAACATTTGAAAATTGTTTCATTAGTGTCTTCCAGGTAGTGGAAAGCCAAGCTGAGCAGGTAGAGGGTGGAATTACATGGTAAATATAAAGCATGAGTAAGTATACAAACTTGTATATAAATTTTAGTGAGGCCCTGTTGAAATAAATGGGCTTAGAAGTGAAAATCCAATATATATGAGTATTTTGTGCACACAGTGCACATTGAATTTTGCATATATATTTACAGATATATACACACATCCGTATACATAAGTACACGTATATATTACACACACACAGAAGGGCTCTCTGAGTCATGACCCAGGAAATAAAATTTAAATTGTTCACAGAAAGCATTACCTCAAAATAGTTCTATAGCATAAAAGCTGAACAAAACATGTGGCATGATTCATAAGTCTCCTGAAAACAATTCAAAGCAAAATGATTTAATTCTAAAAGTTGAAACATTCTAGAATGCTCTGGGTATTCACTCTTAATTGAGCAAATGCTATATGCGAAGCACTCTTCTAGGTGCTGTGGTAGAGCAGTAAATAGGGCAGATAGAATTCCTGCTGTCCAGGAACTTATATTGCAGTGGGAGGAGAGAGGAAACTAGCGTGCCTACGATATATAGGCGGTGATGAACCCGGGGTGGCCTCGACCGTCCCTCAGTTCGACTGAACTTTAGACAGGCTTCATCCTGACTCTAGGCCCCTGACTTCCCTTTTCTTAGAGCATTTACTTTGGAGAACAGATACATTTTTTTCTCTGCTCCTTTGAGATGCAAATCTTTTGAAAAGACTCTTGCCTCTCTTACAGTCCAGGACTTCCTTCCCTTGGAGATGAAATCATCCAGGAAGACAGCACCCCTAAATTCCAGTCCCACTGGGAGAGAAAGAGCCTAACTTGGGTGGGTGCACTGCTCCAAGTTGTTTG
Organism: Phataginus tricuspis; assembly: GCA_029783875.1. NCBI lineage: Eukaryota > Metazoa > Chordata > Mammalia > Pholidota > Manidae > Phataginus > Phataginus tricuspis. The sequence continues at coordinate 6,717,399 of JAQQAC010023241.1, forward strand.
AAGTAACTCCTGTCACACAGGTAGGAAGCGTACTTCTCCTCTGGGGACAGCCAGGTAACAAACACAGATGGCCTTTTGTCCGCCTGCCCCAGCTCTTAAAAGCTCTCCTGACCCTGTGTTTTAGAAGAGCTGGGCATCTGCTCTTGGCCTGTGTTCTCTCCCCCATCTCTGGCTGTAGTATCAGAATAAAATGGATTCTTGCTGCTCCTCTCATTGGGTGTGATTTTTTCTTAACAAATGGGGAGTGATGGGTTAGGGAGTTTGTGAGGTCAGGGTACGCACTGTTTTATAAAAGGTGGTCAGAATAAAAGCCTCTGATATGTATGCTATTTGCACAGAGAACTGAACGATACAAGGGGAGGCTACGTGGCTGTCTAGTAGGTAAGTGTTTCATACAGAGGGAGTGGTCTGTACAGGCCGAGGCAGGGGTGTGTACGAGGTGCAGCATGGAGCCATCCCAGAAGGACAGGGCTGGGGGACATGGAAGGTGGAAGACGGCGGCAGGTAGATAGATGATAGATATCTTCGGTCCCGTGATGCTTCACAAGGAGGCAGAATGATGGGCTATAATAAATGAATCTGGCTGCTGACTTTAGCCCACCACCAGGGAGTTATACTTGCTTGTTTAGTACTGATCCAACCTGCATGCTGGGAGCTGAGGGGAGCAGTGCAAACTTAAGGGTCAAAATGGTAACCTGGAGAAATGGATGGAGAGAGAGTTCCTTTCTGTGTCTCTGAGGCATCACCAGGCTAGGTAACCCTTCACGTCTGGGTCTCAGTTTCCTCACCTCTAAATGAGGGGCTTGGGCATGACCTGCATGATTCCTTCTGACTCCAATATTCCGTACTTCTGATGGGTGTGTAATCCTAAAAATACATTTTTATGGTGACAAAAAAGGAAACTCCTAGGCTTTAAACAAAAAATGACATTGTCTGAGTACTCTTTTCTATGTGGCTTGCTACATTCCTGGCGAAATCCACGCACAATCATGTGAAGTATATCCTATTGTTTCTGCAAGTTCACCTTCTCGAAATCAAAGACTGCAACAGCCTCAGCTGCCTGGTTTGTGGAAGTAACAAAAGCAGTTGGGACGATGCCAGAATTTTAAAATGCTGATTATAATCAGTATTTGGGTACACACTTCTTTAGTTGGCGCCAACATTTTGTTTTAAGTAAATGACTCAAACCTCCAGCCAGAAAACAAAAGCATAGAAAAAATTTCCCCTCCCTCTTCCTTCTCCCATCTTACTCAGCTATTAATCTCTGTAATTATTTCTGTGATTTGAAACATTAATCTGTTATATCAGCAACTAGAGGTCAGGATGGCAAAACAGGATGATATTTTTATAAAGGTTATCAGGGAAAACTGCCGCGAGTTTACCCAATACAGCTTTTAGCATATTGGCACGATAATGATCGTAATATATTATTTCCAGTTAGCACTGTAAGCCAAGACATTGTTATCAACCAGCAGGTTAAATCGGCTCGGGCTGTTGAATGTGAAATGCAAAACACTAAAAGCTTCGAGGAATGTTAATTTCTCCAGTTTAATTTCTAAAGGACAGCTAGGACATTTACTTGACAGGAAAGACTGCTAAATTCAGTCAAGCAAGAAACAATTGCGTATGTTTTAAAATGCAGGGGAAAGATAGATCAATTATCTCTCTGTTCTTCCTCATGGTTCTGCACTGAGTGCCACTCAGGATTCAGAAGTTAATTCTGATTGTAGGAAGAGGGCATAGCCTATCCTTGTAAATGATGCCTTTGCTCCATTTCTTTTCCCATCAAGATTTTGTCTAAAAGCTTGCTCAACAGTGCAGCCTGTCAGGGCCAACATAAAATTGTAATTAACTGTCACGTATTGGTGGAAACCTGAAGGGAGACAATAAAAAAAAAAAAAAGTTTCTGGAGTGTTCAAAGGGAGGCAGTGTGATTCCCAGGATAAAGATGGAACAGAAAATGGTTTTTGGTCTCTGGGGCCGAACAGCACTTTGGTGAAGAGTAGACGAGGGGCCTTCTCTGGAGCTGGCCTTAAAGAGTTGGGGCAGAACCTATTCTTTCCTCTTCATAACTCCCATATTAGAAAGAGGTCTTTTGGTAAAGGGTAATATTTTGCTAAATGTGAGTTATCTTTCTCTTTCTGGAGATGGATGGTGGAGGTGGTCGTACAATAAGAATGTACTTAATACTGCTGACTTGTACATTTAAAAATATTTAAAATGGTTCTTCTGGGATGAATTGGCACAAGCCAGGAAAAAAACGGTTACCTACCCAGTGTCCATTCTCCCTCATTTCTTTGTAACAGAAGACTAATTTATTTCAGAAAACAAGGTATGCAGCTATAACACTATTATTTCTTAGTCCTTCACATCCAGTTCCCTACATAGGAGGGGCTAATGAAATATGAGCAGAAAAGTCTGTGGGTGGGGCTTGTGGAAAAGTCTTCAAAGGCAATTGAGTTACTTGGGAGGTTTTTTTCCTTCTTGCTTGGAATGCAAAGATGATGTCTGGAATGTCAGCAGCCATCCTATGACTACAGGGCGAACTTGAGTAGAAGCCAAGGACTAAGGATGGTGGAACAGAAAGATGAAAGCAGCCCCAGCCCCAGATGGCACAATAGAGCTGTCCTAACAGCCCTGTACTGCCTACCACTTCTTTTCTCCCATGAAAGAGTAAGCTCCTATTCATTGAGGCACTTACCTTGGTTCCCATTTCTTGCAGGAAAATAGAGGTCCTTTTCTTTTATTCTACCAAAGGGCTAGGTGAAGGCACACTGAATGAAACTGAGGATTAGCATTATATAGTAATTACATAATTAATGAGAGAATTGCTCTGTTGGACATCAGACATCCCAAAAGTCTAACAGCCATGCTTCTAACTCCCTTTCTGTCATCAAGTAGCTAGGATCTATTACTAGTCAGAAAGGCCCCTTTCTTTCATTTCCTCCCTTCCTTCTCTATCTGGCCTTCATGTATGGAAATGAACTGAAAAATACCTTAACATACACATAATTTTCTGCAGAAATCCATCCAAGCACTTATTGGGTCATTTATATAATTTTGCATCATTCATCAGAATACTTCTATTCAAGTCAGAATTTTTGGATTTGGATTAATTGGGATTTCCCCCTGGAAAGTGATTCAACATGTGACTTATCAATGACCAGGATGGCTCAGCCAAGGTGTCCTTCCCAGAGCAGACACCCCACCCTAGAAAACCCCATTTTCACCCTTACCTGGAAGCAAATGTGGGTAATTTAAAAGTTTCATTTCCTTCTAGCTGGCCAAGCTTCAGAAATAATGAATATAGTCTTAAACAAATATCCTAATTTGTTTTAATTGGGAAAAGAATGAAAAATAGGAATACCTGTTTGCATTGATCAAAAAATACTAATTTAAAATGATAAAATATCACTTTAATAAATTTTGTGAGGATTATTAAATGAAAAAAGGAAAAACAACTTTATTGTGGCTATTGGGAGTAGACCCTGACTATCACTTCCCTACAGCACAAAAACTCATCTACAGCGTCATCTCCCACAGGTTTTTTTATTTAATGAACTTTTTTTATTCCTTTCTCCCATAAAGTATAGTATCTCCATAAAACACTTGCACATTGATTGTAGACACAGTCTAAGAGGAAGTAAAGAAGAGGATGACACAAGTCAGTAATTTCAACACTAACAATACAAAGGAAGCACATTGTTTATACACTAAGGAAATTAAAAGCAACCATTAAAAATAACACTGAATTTGACTCACCACTGAAATCTGCATCACACTGGAACAATAAACATAAAATCTCTTAATGACAACTACAGGGTAAGAAAAAAAAGACCTACATCTTTCTAATTTGCTTCGAATGCAGAAGAGTAGCATGACAAGAAAAGATAACACCGGCAAAAAAAAATCTATTGGCCAGCTTTCCTTTTGAACGATTTTCAAATTTCAGGTGCTGTTACGTCTTCACTTAATAATAATTATAGCTACTAAATACCTCTCAAGGCAGGAAATGACCTCAGTTTGGCCAAAACTACTATGGAGAAAGGAAAGAAACAAATGTTTGCTTGGTTTCGTTTGTGGACCAGGCCTTTCACCTTAGTTATTGCCCTTAATTTTTACAATTCTGTGAAGGAGACACACCGATCATTACCGTACATATGAGGAAAATGAAGGTCAGTTAGAGAATTTAACAAGTTCGTATAGTTGAGAAGGGGAGGAGGTTGGGTTTAGGACTGTGTTTTTCAGACACTGTAGCTCTCTCCACCACCACGTGGTCTAGCATTTCTAACCCTGAAGGGAAGAGTAATACGTAAAACCAAATTTACAAGTTGACATCTTGTTGGTTTGCAAATTGGCCCCAGTATATGGAGGGCGAGGAAAGACTGAAAAAAGAAGCAGACCGCTTCAGACAGGAACATGGCAGTTTTACTAAGGGAAAGAACTTACATACAAGACTCATCTTAGGCAGCCGCAAGACAATAGATCTCCAATCTTGGGAGTTTATAAAGATGCCTTAACTGGGTTCAGTCACATATTCAGTCTCGATGTTATTAGCAACACCTTACTCTCAAGGCTACATTCTTGAAACAGCTCCAGCTATGGGAACATTGGGTGGAATGTACGTTCTGAAGACAGGGAGTAGGGTAAGGAGTTTCACTTGTCTGATGCCAGCTTCGGGGTCAACCATGTCCCCTGAGTGACCTCCTCCAATAAACACGTTTAACCAAATATTATGCTAATACAAATGCATAATCTAAGAGATTAGAGGCAAAACCAGAACATTTAGGAAGTTTTCCTTCCCTGAGGTAAGTGAGCAGTTGATTCTAAGTGGAGCCCAGGCTTCCAGAATAAAACATAAGGCACACTAACCTCCTCCATCAGCTAGAGAAAGAAGGATAACAATTCCTCACAAAAGAGAGAAGCAGAGAAGGTCATGGATAAGAGGTTGTAACTTCCAAAAATGAGTTCCCATGTATATATAAAGAAATTTATTATAAGGAATTGGCTCATACAATTTTGAAGGCTGACAAGTCCCATGATCTCCAGGGTGAGACAGCCAGAGAGCCAATGAGATAGGTTCCAGTCCAAACCAGAAGACTTAGAGACTAGGAACCAACGATGTAGTTCAAGGCCAAAAGCTAGCAAACAGACCCAGAAAAAGCTGATGTTTCAGGTTAGTGCAAATGCAGGAAGAACTCAAAGTCTTAGCTTGAAGACAGTCAGGCAGGAAGAATTCTTCCACATTTGGGGGAAAGTCAACATTTATGTTTATTTAGGCCTTCAACTGACTGGATGAGGCCTACCCGTACTAGAAGAGCCCCTGCCTCTTTATGTAGTTAAATGTCAATCTCACTGAAAAACACCCACACAAATAGAGTTGGGATAATGTTTAACCAAATATCTGGACACCCTTTGGCCCAGTCAAGTTGACATAAAATGAACCATCACACCATGCATTTAAATTTAGGGTGAGGTTGAATAATACTAGATAAGAAACAAGAAAGTCAGGCTGAGTTTCTCTCTACTCATTACCGGCCACAAATTTTAGCCAATTTATTTTCTAGTGAGAACTATAAAGCGCAAGTTTGAAATAAGAGTATATACAAAAATGATTTACAAAGCTATAGAACACTAAAAAAGAAGATTCTACTATTATAGTCAGGATGGTGGTAGTCTGGCCACGTCAAGTTGTACCGAGATTGGACAATTAGCAATTTTACACCCTTGGGTGTAATAACAACCTCATTGTGGCTGCTGAAGAAGACCATGTCTTGCAGAGGACATTAAATTACTTTCACGGTGTCCCCTCAAGGCATCCCATGCCCATCACTGAAGGGTGAAAAGCAGAGAGGAATAACTGTTTTGCATCTGTGATGTATTACACTTCTTGAGTGAAGAGCAGAGCAGCCAGTGAAGCTGAGAAGAGGAAGGAATGCTTACAGCAAGATTCAGGGAAAGCGGTTGTTTTACACCATCTTGTAGGAAATTTCTTGGCTCCCAGATCATTTTAAGAGGTAGAGAAAAAAGAAATTCCATTTATAGGAGGCAGCATGTGACACCTGGACTGTGGAAATGCAGAGTCCAGCCAATAGTGCTTTGGTGCCATGGAATTTTCTTGTAGTTCTTTCATGTGTCCAATGCACTGAAGATAAATGTGAACTTAATCATTTTTTGGTTGTTGTCAGGATAGATGCGTTCCGATATGCACTGAGTTTTTTACATCTAACTCTGAAATTAGATCTAATTTCAGCAGACGCTTTCTTCCTTTAAAGTGAGAAATTCGTTAAAGCTGCTTCCGTCTAGGGAAAAATAAATCAGGCTATTAAAATATATGTCTTTAGAGAGTCAAGTTGAAAGTAGACTCCATTTGTTAAGTGTTAACAATACATTCTATCAAGTCTAAAAATTCAGGAATTCTTTTAGATGCCTTTATTTTAACATTCAACTTGGGTTTTATTTTAAGGTTCCCACTTGGCCAAGACGGCTGACTTTAATCTCGATAGATTTGAATTCTAAACTGAGTTTTAAGTTTCAAGGGACGTATGTTTCTCCAGGCATGGCTAAATTTTGGAGGTAGATATGAGGAGGGGAAGGAGGAGATAGATTTGGTCCCTGATAACCTTTGGCCAATTAAGTATCAGCTGAGATGAACATCTCTTTGTCTAAGACCTATATCCCTTTCCCTGGACCAGCTGCCTCTCTTTCTCTTCTCAGACACTCCTGGGCACTTAAGAAATCTATGCTGTCTGTTTTCAAGAGAGGTCACAGAAATCTTCCAAATTAGCTAAACTGTCTTCCTAGAGAGTCCATATGGCCATTGATTTTTTGAATCTTGCCCACTCTTCGGTTCTATCTGGAAAATAGCCATAGTTCACCTTTGTTTTTTGACACGACAAGCCTACTTAAAAGATATTTTTTAACTTTTTTATCTGGAAGTAATTTAATACTTCCAGAAAAATTTGCAAGTAAAAAGTACCCTGTATACTCTTAGTTAATGTCATTAATTTTTAATATCTTGCCACACTTTATCATTCTCCCTCTATAAACACGTATGCTTATTTTTTCAACCATTTGAGAGTAGGATACATAGATTGTATTACTTTACCCCGTAATTTCAGTGTCTGTTTCTTAAGAACAAGAATATTCTTTTACATATCCAACAGTGGGGTTATTATCTGGAGGCTCATGGTTTCCACGTGGCCCTTAGTGAAGACATTAATTCTGAGCATTGGGTTAAGGTTTTGTCTTATTTCTCTACTACATAACTATCATTTTTCCTTCTATAATTCATGAGTAGGTTTTGAGGAAATATTTAAGACTGTAAAACATTCTGTTTCTTATCAAAATCACCCTCTTTGGCACCTCTAAATGATGCTTGCTTAAACCAGTTTTGACCCTGACAGCAGCAAATGATGATCATCTGATCCATCATTCCTTTTATAAGTTAATATAACAGAGTAAGGAAGATCTTTCCCTTTTCATCTATCATCTACATATCTATCAATCATATCAACCTACCTTTCTATCTCCATCATCATCATCATCATCTATCATTTACCAGCTCAATCATGTATCTCTCTTATCAGTATAGACTAATGGACCTTTATTTTATGTAATGAATTAGAAGCTCTTGATGTCCTCATTTGTTTTGATGACAAATTGCCCCATATTTGGCCAGTGAGAGCCCAAGCTTGCCTCTGTGTCTTCTTGACATGCTTCTTTCCCATTTGGACACTTTAAGTTGTGCCACAAGATGCTCCATTCTTATTGTAGATGCTCCTTGCACCAGCCCCACGATCAGGACGCTGATTCTTCCCATTAGAAATGATATTTGGAAATCAGCTTCTGGGCCCCAAGTGGGCTCTTTGCTCTTCTTTCACAGGGCAGTCAGAAACACACACACGTACACACGGAATTGTGAATCCTATAGTGTGTTCTTGCTTGCCTGACCCCATCCCATAATTGTAGCTCTTTTTCTTCCACAGTGAGACCTTGACTACCATCAACATTAATATATTTGTTATTCAACCCTGCAGTACACACAAAACAGCTTCAGAACTGTCATTCCTATACCACTCCAAGTATTGACAAGCCAACCAAGATTTGTTTGCAACTCTATACCCCTCATTATAGTTGGGTAGCAAGAGTCAAAGTGCAGTATTCAAAAGTTACTTGGACTGGATCTATTGTTTTTCCACAAGTGTAGTTATTTATTCATTTGAAATAATGCATGAGTTCCACCCTTATTGTTGCTTTAATGCTATTTTTTAGTACATTGAACATGAATATGATTCAAGAAAGCAAAACTACACAAAACATACTGAGACAAGGATCTCTCCCTTTTACATACTTCATAATTCTTTTTCTGTATTCTCAATCCCTTAGAGTTAACCAATTTCATACTTTCTGGTTTATCCTATTTGGATTTCTTCTTGAAAAATTGTCAAACTGTGCATGCTTGCTTATTTCCCCATTGATTTTAATATACGTATTAAAATCTTGTGAGTCATACTTAGGAAGAGTCCCTAGCAAAGAGCTATTTGCTCTTGTTACTTGGGTGATACCTGGTGTATTCTGGAAATCATTCATATCATTTTTTAAATAGCTTCACAGTATTCCAACCCTTCTCTTATATTTGCCCATTTAGTTAGTTTCTAATATTTTATAATAAAAACGCTCCAATGAATGAACTTCTACACAAATACTCTGGTGTTGTTGGAGGTATAATTTCAGCACAGATTCTTAGAGGAGAACCAAGTCTCTTTGGGGAAATGCCTGACTCTGGGCTTGGAGAGGGAAAGTTTGAAATAATTTGAATACCTTGTAACAAAAGGTAAAAATATGCCCTGAAAGTGATGAAGACATTTTGAAAAGGCCCAGGAGCAATTTTGAATGGGTTCCCACTGGCCAAATCTGGAACAATTTGAACATCAAAATAAATTAGGGGAAATGTCAATGTAGTTTAGTTCAATATCGACAAATTAACTTTCATCGAGGTTGTGTTGGTTGGTTCGTCCATTCAGCAGCACGTGGAAATGCTTAGGTCTTCAGTTGGACAGTAGAGGATATTGTCAAGATTTTGAATTTTTGCTCATCTGATGATGAGAAATGATATCTTGGTGTCAATTTAATTTACATTTCTCTTACTATGAATGAGTTGGACACCTTTTCATATATCCCAGAGCCATTTTTTTACATAGTTTTTATTACTTGTCAAATCCGTTTCCCATTTTTCTCTAGAATTTGTGGCCTACATTTTCTTACTTTTTAAATGTCCTTATGTGTGTAGTAGGGATATTTGTCATTTATCTGTCTTGCATGTTGCAAATGTTTTCTTCCAATCTGTCATTTGCCTTTTGATCTTGCTTACGTTTTTTTCCCCCTAAATAAAGTATTTAAAACCTTTTTCTATAGTCAGTTAACCAATCTTTACTTTTTATTTTTTGTATCTGGACCTTCTGTTAAAATCAGAAAAACCTTCCCCTACTCTCACGTTATGGAGAATTTCACTTGTTTTCTTCTGACACTTATGTACTTGCATTTTTTATATTTAGGTTGTTGAGTCTTTGGGGACTTAATGAGGGATTTCTTGGTTCTCTTCTGCTTTTCACTGGTTCGGTTCACATTCCTCTTCCATTTTGCTTTCTAACATTCTCAGTTCTTGGTGGCAGTCTTCATTTTCCTTGTAACCTAGCATGTTTTTAGTTCCCTTTTTGTGCTGAGGATGGGCCTAGTTTATGTGCCCCGGCCCGGGTGTCAAAAACCCTAAGGACGGGGTACGTGAATGAAAAGGGACAGAAGACAGCAAGAATGGACACAAGACACGCTTTCTGATCAAGTTTCGTTTATTTGTGGAAACAGCAAAGCATATATAGCATTCAAAGGGGTGTGGTAGGGCATGGTTTCTTCTGATTGGTTGCCCGTTATGCTAATGAAGTGGTCTACAAACTCCAATCACACACCGAGTTGTGCGCATGCGCAGTTGCCTCTGACGTAAGCGGCGGACCGGAGTGGGAACACTTGGCGGGAAGCTGTAGTGCGAAAGTGATCAACAAGATGTAAACAACAAGATGGAGTCTTAAAACAAAATGGAGTCTTGTCTGACAATATCTGCTCCACTCCCCACATTTATGGAAAAAGCTTCCAATATTTACCTTCCCCATTTTTCTATTAAGATCTAGAGCAGAGCAGTTGACATAAACCAACAGAAATTTGTGAGTCACATATGTATTTTTAATTTTTTTTACTAGCCGCATTTTAAAAAGTCAAAAGAAATAGACAAAATTAATTTTAATAATATGGTTAACTTAATGCAACATAGCCAACGATTACGGTTTAGTACAAAATACTTTGGTGTATTAGCATACTCAGTGGTAATCTTTTAAAAATTAGCGTGAAATATTTTATGAACTTGTTCACTCTTTTTCATGCTATGTCTTCAAAATCTAGTGTGTATTTTACACTCACAGCCACTTTGATTTTTTTTTATAATTTATTGTGGTATCATTAATCTACAATTACATGTGCAATATTATGGTTATTAAACTACCCCCTTCAGCAGGTCCCCCCCCCACCAACCCCATTACAGTCACTGTCCATCAGCGTAGTGAGATGCTATAGAATCACTACTTGTCTTCTCTGAGTTGTACAGCCCTCCCCATGCCCCCCCAACATTACATCTGCTAATGGTACTGCCCCTTTTTCCCCCTTATCCCTCCCTTCCCACCCATCTTCCCCAGTCCCTTTCCCTTTGGTAACTATTAGTCTGTTCTTGGGTTCTATGAGTCTGCTGCTGTTTTGTTCCTTTAGTTTTTTTCTTTGTTCTTATGCTCCACATATGAGTGAAATCATTTGATACTTGTCTTTTTCGGCTTGGCTTATTTCACTGAGCATAATACCTTCTAGCTTCATCCATGTTGTTGCAAATGGTAGGATTTGTTTTCTTCTTATGGCTGAATAATATTCCATTGTGTGTATGTACCGCATCTTCTTTATCCATTCATCTACTCATGGACACTTAGGTTGCTTCCATTTCTTGGCTATTGTAAGTAGTGCTGAGATAAACATAGGGGTGCATCTGTCTTTTTCAAACTGACAGCCACCTTGATTTGAACTGGCTGCAGTTGAGTATTCAGGAGCCACATGCAGGCAATTGTTATTATATTGGATGGCAGAGACCTAAATACTGCTCTTCCTCACAGAAGATACTAGAGGTTAGAGCCATACATTGTGGCTTCTCAGTTCTGTGAACTTTTAGAAATCCCTGGATGAGATCCGTGAGGGTCCAATTCTCCAAGTAAGGACAAGGATAATATATGTAGACTACATCATTTTTGTTTTTCTTGTCCATGTTTTTAAGAGTCTTATCACATTGTCGGTAGTATGCACAATAGGCAAATAATTGTGACAAGTAGTTATATGTGAGGAGAGGTTTTATTACAGGCAGGATGGTGGAAAGCTTACAGATTCTTTTGTTTCGGTGTGCTGGCAACATCACTAGTAAAGTGTCAGGAGCGCACACACTTGACTGTTTTCTGTCCCTGGCGACTTCCGGAACGTTCTGACCACCACAGAGGAATCACACCATGTCTGGGAAAAGGAAGGGACGTGTTCAAACAATCCCTAAATTTTTAGAGAGAGAACTGAGTACCATTTTCCATGGGGGTTACTTTTAGAACATCTACTTCAAAAACAGTGAACAGTCATTCTTAAATGAAATAAGATTCTAGAATGAAGATTATTTGCTGTCATTGAGCAACGTTTCCTCTATGACACTCTGTAGACCAGGACGCCCTTGGAAAATGGACCATGGATTCTAAAACTGCTGTGCTTTCGGATATCACAAATCAGAGAGCAGGAGAAACACTGTAAAAACTCTCTGATAGAGAAACTCTACAAGATGTTCCAGGAGTCTCAGACTGTTCTTAATCTTGCATTCACAATCTTCTGAGAGTTGACAAAACTAAGAACCCTGAAAAAGCTCAACATAAGCACAAATACACAATATTTGCTTGCAATTTCAGGGCTGACTGGAGCTTCAGTGTTCAGGAACCCCAGGATGGGAGGTGAGTCTGGGGGAGGGGGAGAGAGTGGAGGGGATGTCCTAATATTGTATCTTAGTCAGACTAAAATGTAGTTACATGCAGCCTATTGGGCTAAGAGTTGGAGACAGAGACAACAGATTTTTCTGGTGAGAAAGGAAGAGCAATCTTTATTTATGGCATTTAAGGAACTGAAAATCAGAGGCTGTGGGTCACACTTATTGAACACCCCTACTGCCTAGCACTATGAGGAGAAGACTAAAAATATTTCTTATCCTCAAGGAAGAAAAAAGAGAACATGATAGCATAGTCTATAATCAAATGTGAACAGTCATAATGTAGATTCACAAACACAGACCAGATTGCAACATAATTTTTAAATACTGAGGGAATACATCTTACTTAGAATGACTTCCTAGGGCATATCTGGTCTTACTTCTGATTTTCCATAAATAAGTTCATGATCAGGGATCATAAATTCACTATCCTATTTTGCTAAAGGGGCCACCGTTTAAACTCACTGGCCTAGTTCCTTCCTGCTATTGGAGAAAAGATGCTTAATAGTCAGGAATGAGCAGCTGCGGGCAAACAGTCAAGTTTCTGAGGCTGTGTCAGAAACGATGCTATATCTTTGGGCTAAGATATTCTGGGAATAAAAGCCTATTGACTTTGGCTGAACTCTGTGAAACAATATCACTGCTGACTGCAGCATATCCTCCCCTGAACATCTAAAGTGAGAGCGTGGGCTGCAAAGAAAGGCATTTTGTGTAGTTTTCTGACAGCTGTGGGTCCTAGAGACTTGGTCTCCTGGGTCACTCATGCTGAGTACAGGGTAAGAGGATTTTCTCTTTCCTTCTGGAACTTTAAATAAAACTGATGATAGTGTTTGTATTTGGGACCCTGCCATGGAGTTATGGGCTACGGTCCTAGACAACCTAACGTCCCCCTGCCCCCAAACCCATACACCAAGTAACCTGGCTTTCTGGCTTCATGTTTTCAGACCAATGGCCATTTCCCAGGAGGGACATGGAGCACACATGCCTTTTGCCAGAGCAGGGATTCTTAAACCTGTTTGTGTACAGAAGATGTTGTTTGGGAGCCGGATGAACCAACCAGAGCAGAGTCAGAAGCTAGAGGTCGATCCAAACCCACTACCGACAGCTGCACTTTCAGTGCACAGATTCCATGTCAGGGTGCGGGGGACACGGACAGAGAGGTGCTTTGAAGGAAAGAAAGGACAAAGTCAGTATTAACTGAATTAAAATATTTCTGGGAATTTCTCTCTTTGTCCTTCTATTAACCATTAGAATAGAGAAGCCTCACTATGGAAATGAAAGACAATATGGTAGGACCACAGCTGTTCTGAGCTGCCTCGGAGTGAGTGACATGATGGGAACCATCCAGTGAGGTTTTGTCCAGACTGTTTTTGCCACCCAGCCTCATGCCGCTTCTTCCAGAGAGGCTGCATTTGCCAGGCTAGCAGCCAGCAGCAACAGCAGAGAAGGCACAGTGAGGCTGGCCTGGAGGTGTTGGGGTTCCATGGCAGAGTGTGGTGGGGGTGACTGTAAAGGACAGGCTGGGAGAGACACTTAGGCACCAGGCCAGGACTCAGGCAGGAATAGAGAGAGGGTCCGGGGAGAGTGAAATGGGACATAAGCCAGGAGCCAAGTAGCCTGTTCTTTGAGTTCCTCCCAAAGGGAGGACTGATCTGAGACCCGAGTGCCTGGCGACGGGACTCTGGGTGAGATTCTCCTGCCCTGACACCAAAAATGTTGCATTGCCACATTACTACATCACTGCATCCCTGCCTGCATCACTGGGCTACTGCACTGCTCACTGCATCCCTGC